>PVLC010008001.1:0-19828 GCA_004027655.1 Graphiurus murinus
GGAGAAGCTCAACTGAATGGCTCCTAAGATAAGACTAATGAGCCAGGTATGGCAGCATACACCTACGATCCCAGTTCTTGGGAGACTGAGACTGGAGAATCACAGGTTAAAGGCCAGAGCATAACTTAGCAAGACCTTGTCTCAAAATAAAAAAATTAAAAAGGACTGAGGAAGTAGCTCAAAGGTAAAGCATTCCTGGGTTCAATCCCCAGTACCACACACACACACACAAAAAAGCCTATGGACCTAGTATCTAGTATTCCTGCCAGGAAATCACCATCCACCAAAATAGATGAAGGATAGAATGAAAACACTTTCAGAATCTGGCTTGACCTGGTAGGCCATTTATTTTTCAGAGATTAGAAAAAAATGAGGGAAGGATGGATATAGGTCAGTGGCTCTCAGTCCTGGCCAAACACATTCCTGACCAATTAAATCAGAATTTCAGAATGAAACACCAACTTAAAGACAAATCCCCAGCTGATTTCAATGTGCACTCAATACTAACCACTGGTACAGGAGGAGGTAAGTTTCAGTGGGGTAGGCAAGATATATAGATTTTACAGTGGATGGCTTCCATTTTCTTGGAGAAACCAGTTGTCGGGGACACATGTTGGGACTGATATGGTGAGCTTTGTATTCATTGCCTGAGGATAAAGGCTAAAGTTTAGTAGAACAACACTAGGGGAAAATGGGAAGAGAAACTGACCAAAGACAAGAGGGCTATCAAATAGACCAATGGAGTCATCTAGAGTTGAAAACCCTTAACTTTGGGCCTCCCAAAGTCATTATGTGATATGGGATATGATTTTTTAAAATTTATCCAGGGATGATGTGCATAAGCTTGGGAAGTCAGAAAGACAAAATGAACCAAAGCAGCCAATAAAGTGATGTACCATATAGTCTAGATTGGAGCAGCATAGGCTAGATTGGAAAAAAAATGTCTAAATAAGATGAAATGAAGCAAGTGCTCAAGTAGAGACTTTTTTTGTAATTACTGATATATTTTCACTAGGATAACTGGAAACATTTAATACTAATGATAGCAAGTAATTGCCTGCAGACTCAATGTTAATTTCTCCTAGTTACAAGATTCAGGACTTTCTCATGTCTCTGGAGAAAACAATGAGGTGACCTCAGGGAGTTTGCCTTGTATCCTTCCTGTCTAGTACTAGATTCCACCTGCTATATGTCTCAGTTTAGTCCAAGACTCTTAACTGGAGTTACCCTCAATTGCCAAATGCTTTTTGCATGGAATCTACTGATTACTGTGGTACCCATTTTGGGGATTGTCTCCTCTAGTGATCATCAAAGATCTATTTGACTAATGTTTTTAAAATTATACCCAGAATGCAACCCAGGCTCTAATTAGCTTATTACTTCAACAAATATTTACTAAGCACTTATTATGGGGTAGGTATTGTGTTTGGCAGTTATTAATTTTTTTTCTCATTCAACAGTTATTCACTGAGCACCTTGAAAGAGAATAACTTGCAAGGCTTTCAGACACACACACACACACACACACACGCACACACACACACACACAATCTCATATAGCACCAGTTCATCCTGCTACTGCTTTGGTATCCCACACTTAGAATTTCATTATGTTTTTATTTCAGATTTGCTAATAAAGGATTTTGCCAATTCCCAAAGAACTAATTTCTCCCTAACAGGAGAATCTTAAACCATTCAACTTTACAGAAAGAACTGGGTGTTGTATTCATCTCTCATTTCTTCTAGAAATACCACTCCCCCTTTTTATTTGATATTTCCTATAGAAGCAACCAGAGTTTCACATGACCCACCTGAATCCCCACGACATCTCGAGTTGATCAGAACTTGGGGGAAGGAGCACTGAAGCTACGCTTGATCAAAAAATCCCTTTCCCTAAAGTATTTGAATGCAGAATCCAAGAGACTTTATAGACAGTTCTCCACAGAAACTGAAGCTGTAAGACATGAAATTTGGGCACTTTTGGCTTTGTGGGGAAAGTCAATCCATGAAGAAAGAGAACAGAGCTAGGTGCTGGGAGAACAGAGTTCAGAGTGGGTGAGAGAAGTTCTGGTAACACCATGAATGAGGAATTCTGTGCTTTGGAGCCCAGCTGAATCCCTGCTCTTTTCTCTTCCTTATAAATTCCACTTTTTGAGTTAGATTGTTCCAGAGGGGGCTACTGTATTAGTCAGGTTTGCATTACTACAAAGCAATAACTGAGGCAAGTAACTTAAAAAGAGAAAAAGGTTTACTTAGCTCACAGTTTGGGAGGTTACAAATCCAATGACACAACAGGCTTGGCAAGGGCTGACCCTTGATTGTATCAACTCATGGCATGGATGACAATGGCAGGAGTATGTGTCCAGAGCAAGGAAGTGACAGCATCTCAAACTGGAGCAGAGTGGGAGAGAGGACATCCAGGTTTTATAGTCCTCCTCAAGGGCATGCCCCCAATGACCTAAGTACTTCTTATAAGGCTCCACCTCCTAGTAGTTCTAACACTTCCCAAGTAGTTACACCCTGCAGATCAAGCCTTCAATCATAGACCTTTGGGGAACATCTGAACCAAGACCCAAACCATAGTAGTTATCCAAAGAACCCATAATTAATATACATTTGTTTCTTATGCACACAGACAGAAAATGAAGTCAGTATTCATCTAGACTATGAACATAACTTTATAGGTAATAACTAAAATGTTATCACTTTATTTATAGGCAACTCCTATGTGCCACATGGTAGTATTTTTATGATTTGCCATCCTTACAACAGGCATCTACTATGCATATTCTTATCTCCAGTTTACAGGTGAGAAATGTGAAGCCCAGCCCAAAGCAGTTTAGTGTCTATCAGTTATAAAGGCAGTTATTAGGAATTAGGAAGCCTCAATAGAATGGAAACATGGGTTATTTTTCTTTGTCACATTATATTAAAGAACAAAAATATATAATGAGACTGGAAAAAACAAGCAAACTAATTTGCAAGAACCCAGGAAGTTCACCATAAAAACGGCAGTGACTTAAAATAGATGATACAAATAGCAGGCAAACTACATTTAAAAAATTATGGACTCTCTTCAAGCTATAATTTTATATCTATTAAACTGCAAAACAGAACAAACACAATACCTCTTGAACACAGTGTTGTAGTGAAATGATACCTTCCTATGTTGCTTGTAGCTGTAGAAACTGGTAAAAGCTTTTTTGGAGAGCAATTTGGGGAAAAAAAACACATTTCAATAGCTATTAAGTGCTCACATCATTTGACCCATGTAATTTTACTCCTGGAAACATAAACTTAAGAAATAATCCAAAGCTATGTTCACCTAGATGTTTACTAAAGCTATCTTCACAAGAAGACAAATGGAATACCGCTGAAATGTGCAAGAATCACAATCTGTTTAAGCACAATTTTGCAGGTTTGTTAATTCATTTGATCAACAAATAATGAAATACCTGCATGTGCTGGACACTGTGCTAGACACAGAGGTTTACTGAGGTAAACAAGGCTGATACACAGTCTTGCCTGTGTGACTAGTGGGTTGATACAAACAAAGGGGAAACAAGAACATAAATAATTTTTATTTATAAGTCCTTTTAGTTATCTAACAATATGGAAACACAACACCATAAAAATAGAACAAACAAATGATGGAACAGAAGAAATATGCATTTTGATAGAAAACCACATTCAGGGAGAAGAATGTGATATACAGGGTCCTGTTTTGTTTCTGAGGCCTCAGATGTGCTTCTAAGCTTCCAAGCAAACAAAGGTAAAGGGAAAACATTATCAGTGACTGATTTACCTTGTTAACGAAGAGATAAGAAGAGTTCCTCAGGAGAAAGAAGTTATTTCTTGCATTTAGTTCTAAAAAATCTTTTTTGAGTGGTTGATATGTGATATTACTGGCATCTCACAGAAGTTTTTGAAGATTTTTAGAAATAAATTACTTCAAGCAGATGAAAAAGTATATAGAATATTTAATCAACACATGTATATTTCATATGTGGTGTAAAGATGAAAATATTATAATCAAAGCCCTTTCGTACCTCTTCACAATCTTGTTTCTTGACATCCCTTAGCAAAAACTTGGTGTCCCTTTTTTTCATTCAATTAAATTCATATGTGTATATCCATTGAAAAATGTAGCATTGTTTTCATGAAACACATAGCATTTTAATAAATGAGAGGTGTGGAACCCCTAGCTTGTTCTTTTTTTACTGCTGCATAATATTTAATTCTATGAATTTGGCACAATTTATCCATTCCGTAGTTAATGGATATTCCATGCTTGCAACAAACTTCCTCATGCATGCCTTCTCCTGAGAAAACTTCTCTAACCCTTTATCCAGAGTGAAATTGCTAGTCAGAAGGTATGTACACATTTATCTTTATTTAATATTGTCACACATGGCTCTCCAAGTTGCTCTTTCCAAACTGCACGTAGGATAATTAAATTTGAAGGTATTCCATGGTACTACAGCCAAGAAGGAACTGAAACTTTACAGGGTCACCACCAGCCTCTTGCCTACAAGGTTCTACTCAAGGAATAAGGGTGGGAATGATGACACCTGAGTCAGAGGTGTGAAAACAGAACTGGAGCAATTCCACTGCCTCCTGGCTGCCTCAGCCCAGAATTCTCACACCCATGTGCAGAGAGCTGGTTTGCAAGCTATGCTCTGAGCCCACTTGACCCAGGAAGAGAAAGAAGTCCAAGCCTGGAGGGCAAGTTTAAAATGTTTAAATGTTTGAAATTCAAATGTTTTAAAACTTTAAATTTGCTTTAAGGAATGGTCGTAGTTGAGACTTTCAAGTGTTAGCCTTTTGACATTGTGACAGAAATAACTGACGTAAACAACTTAGAAGGGGGAAGATTTATTTTGGGCTTGCGATTTCAATCTATGGTTGGCTGGCTCCATTGCTTTGGGTGTAAGGTGAGGCAGAACATTATCGTGGAAGGCTGTGGTGGAAGAAAGCTGCTCAGTTCATGGCAACCAGGAAGAAAAGGAGAAGGATAAGATACAGTTCCCTCAGGGCACACGCCCTAGGACCCACTCCTTCAACCAGATTCCACCTTCCACAGCCTTTGCCACCTCCCTGTAGTCCACTCAGCTCTCAACGGATTAGCCCACCAATGAAGTCAGAGCCCTTAGGATCCAGTCTCCGAAGGTACCAAGCTCCACACCTGAGCCTCTGACGGACACTCCAGATCCAAGCCGTAACACATGCTTTCTTCCTTCATGGAAATTATAAAAACCATCATGATGGAAGGAATTGTTGGAGAAGTCTAGGCAGGGATGAATGCCACATACAAGTCAAGTTTCTACTTCGGGAAGCCTCCTTTTAAAAATTATAATGAGAAGTTGAATCAATGTTTACTGCTACTATACTGAGAATCTTGGAATATCTGGAAGGTCATTTAGTCTAATTTTACAAACTATAAATATTTGGGTAATTTTAGGATTATTTGTTTATATCCACCTATTCTTTGATAATTGCCAGTATTCAAACCATTTCTTCTTAAAATCCACGAACTTTTTAGTTCACCCTAGCTGCAATGTCATTTAAGCTGTAATAAAAATTTTAAGAGATTTCCAGACTATTATGTATAATTATAAAGGACATTTGTAAAAAATAAAAAATCCAGAGAGCTTTTTACTTTGCTTCCTGCCCATTTGTGACCACCAATGATGACCTAATAATTTTCTATCTTTCTTTGTTATTAAGATGGTAGTGAGAAAGGAGATACAATTCATTGCCCAAAATCATTATATTAATAAGCTTTAAATAGCCATTACAAAGTACATTTCCTGTTCCTCGCACCTCCCAACTTGAATTACAGATATAGTCAATAGAGAACAAAGAATTCAAAGTGGTCTGAGGCTAAGAGGTTTATGTAGGACCCAACTTAATAGTCTGACCTCTCTCAATGTCTTTTTCAAGAATGAGCACCTAACCAAGTATTACTTCTTGTTGAGAAACTCTGGGAAGTCTTCAAGAAAAGCATTCTGCCAGCCCCTTCCCTTTTGGAAGGAAAGCATTGTTATTTTGTGTTTACGTGTCCCACTTCTTTATTTCAGAAAGATCTGTCTGACTCCCAGCAGCCTGATACTCCCATCTGGATTTTGCTGGAAGATCCCAGGGAGAGTTGCTTTATGTAAATTCACAGCCACCTACCTTCATTCTCATGTGGAGAAAATAAACAATTTTTACTTAATTATATTGGAACTTCTATTCCTTATAGTACAAACATAATCAAACACTTCAATTGACATTCTGTACCCAGGCAAATCATCAA
The DNA here is from genome assembly GCA_004027655.1 of Graphiurus murinus. Taxonomy (NCBI): domain Eukaryota; kingdom Metazoa; phylum Chordata; class Mammalia; order Rodentia; family Gliridae; genus Graphiurus; species Graphiurus murinus. The sequence continues at coordinate 6,299 of PVLC010008001.1, forward strand.
TGCCAATCTCAATATTGCATATAGGGAAGGGGAGGGAGTGGGTAGGAGCTAGGGAAAGCCTACCAAGTGCTGTGCCACTATCACTCTAAGTTTTATTATAATGTATGTTTACAATGCATCAATACATTTTTAAAAATCTTACATATATTCCCACTTATTACGATTCAACTATGAAGAACCTGGCAATTCTTTCTTTATATTGTTTCAGATTCTGCCTTACCTTTTTTATGACCAATGAAACTACAACGTGAACTTGATTGTTTCACATCTGGATGACTGAAGCAACCTCCAGGTATACATCCACCTGAAGTATTTCCTCTCAAGTTGATTGGTATTCACCAGGTTAATCTTTCGCCCAAACCTCCTGTAATCATTTCTTCCCATAATCAAAAATCTTAAATAGTTCCTCACTAATTTAAGTCTAAATGCATGGTCTGATATTTAGGGCATTCGGTACTGTGTCCTCAAATCGCCTTTCTTCTCCACTTCCTACCTAAATGAGGTGGTCCTTTAGTCCACATGTAATACTCTAGCCAGTTACCAGCACATATGTGGCTCATTCCCACCTTTCTATCTTTCATCACATCCTCTCCTCACTTTGGAAAGTGTGTGCTGGCCATGGACTAGGTGTAATACTAAGCTGGAGAGAGCAAAGATGAGAAATTAAAGCCCCTGCCTTCTCTTCTCTACCCATTTGTGGTAGGCTGAGTAATGGTCCCCAAAAGATGTTCCTGTCCAAATACCAGAATCTGTGAATATGTTACCCATATGGCAAAAGTTTCTTTTTGAATGTGATTAAAGTAAGACTTTTATTGTCCTAGATTACCTGGGAGCTCCTAAGAGTAATCATAAGGATCATTATTAGAAGGACAGGAGATCCAAGAGGAGAGGAGGTGATGATGGAGCAGTAGAAGCAAAGGTCAGAGGGATGCACTTAAAGCCAATGAAGCCTGGAAGCTTCTAGAAACTGGAAGAAGTAAGCAAACAGCTTACTCCTAGCACCTGCAGATGGAAACAACTATGTCTGTGTCCTAATTTTATCCCTACAGGTATCATTTAGACTTCTGACCTCTAGAGTTTTAAGACCTAGACTCTCAAACTATAATATCTGTGGTTTTTTTAATTACTAAGTGTGAGCCGGGCGTGGTGGCGCACGCTTGTAATCCCAGCATTCGGGAGGCTGAGACCGGAGGATCCGGGTTCGCGGCCAGTCTCAGCTACCTAGTGAGGAACTCCGCAACTTAGTGAGACTCGGTTTCAAAATAAAGAATAAAAAATAGGGCTGGGGGTGTAGCACGGAGGTTGAATGCCCCTGAGTTCAATCCCCAGTACCGAAAAAAAAAAAAAAAAAAAAATTACTAAGTGTGAGCTGGACATAGTGCCACACATCTATAATCCCAGTGGGAGGCTGAGACAGGAGGATCACAGGTTCAAGTCAGCCTCATCAACTTAGCCAGAACCTCAGCAATTCAGAAAGACCCTATTTCAAAATAAAAATTAAAACAGGGCTGGAGGTATTGCTTGGAGGTAGAATGCCTGTGAATTCAATCCCCAGTACCCAGAACAAAAAAGTTACTGAGTCTAAGGCAATTTGTTACAACGACAATGGAAAATTAATACATTAATTTCTAATCATTCTTCAGAACTCAATTGAAGTCTACTCCATCCTGTAGCTGTACCAGCAAATCAATGCCATATATATTTTTCTATATACCATAAAATGTATTGATTTCAACTGTTCAGTTCTATCATTTTTAGTGAATCACCAAGTTGCTAAATCATCACAGTAATGCATTTTTAAAATATCTTTTTGTCCCACTAAGATCCCTTATCCTGTTTACAGTTAATTCCTATAGCCAACCCCAGCTTCAGACAACCACCAGTCTACTTTCTATTTCTATAGATTTGTCTTTCCTAGGCATATAATCCTTTCTATAAAGCCTTAGAGTACCATCTTTATGAGGAGAACATGTTTGAGAACCTCATATTACTAAAAACTGATGCATTTTCATAAGCATATCCTCATAGAGGAAATGCATTTTTTATTATATGTAGATTTGCTTTAATTTCACTTTTTTTGTTGGCATTATCTCTCATTTTAGTAGACATTTTTGAAGGGTGGGAATTGCTTTACCTTCTTTTATGTGTTTTATTAAACATCCCTGTTTTCTTTACCAAAGTTCTTGGCTTCCAGGCATGATTTTTAACATTACCATCAGTATTTATCCCAGCACTACCACATAATGAAAGCTTAGATGATTTTGTGCAGAAAAACATTTTAAATTATAATAATAAGGAGTGTTAAAATAATAGCTCAATGGTCATTAAAATCCCATGTATATAAACAATGGTGAGCAATTCTGACAAAGAGCACTGGGTATTTCTATTTACCAACTAAAGTGGTACCAACATTTTCCCACAGTAGAAACACAGTTGCCAATTCACCTAGACAAGCAAGTTGTGAAATTTAGATGCATTTTTTAAAGGTAGAGGATAAAACATGAGTTCTAGTGATAATTTTGGGTTGTTCAACTTCATATAAAGTGTGACATTGTTTATATGCTTTACTATTCATTTGACCTTTTAAATACAAGCTCTTGATTATTCTAACTGCCTAGTCTCCTTAGCTCCACTATACACTCCCTCACATCTCACATCTTGCCTCCAGCATAATCACCTTCCCCATCCACTTCCAGCACATTCTACAATGTTCTGTCCAAGTGACTGAACACTGTTTTTTTCTCAACCGCTATTCAATCTATTGAGTACAATTACTTGTCTGAGGTGCTACAAAAAAATTACTGTAAGCAAATGACAATTTCTGTTACTGTAGAATAAAGTGTCCTTATTTACACGCTTATATGCTTCAAAAATGTGGATCCATGTCAAATCATAGACATTTTAATTTGTATGACTCTGGTACCCTAATTTGAAAGATTTCTAGATATTCAGAGTTTTTACCTTTAAAAAAAAATTGGGGGGCATGAAAAAAGTCAAGTTCATGAAAATCAAAGACTACATTTTCTACAATGATCTTAAGCTGATTCTAGTTCTTCTAAGATCTAGCCAGCATGGAGTTAACTTTTTGTGAATGGAAATACAAGCTTTCTCTCAAATTAAAAATTTCCCCCAAAGATTTTAATAGGTCTCTAAAGAAAAGTGAAAGAAACATTATATGTAGCAAAATGGAATGATGGCATCTTTGGAATGCAGGCTTTCCAAAGATAATGAATTCATTTTGATAATGATTTGTAGATGGAACTTCAAAATACTAGAACAAGGGCCAGGAATGTAGTTTAGTGGAAGAGCATTTGCCTACTATGTATGAAGGTCTGGATTCAAACCCAGGACCAAAAACAAACAAAATATTAGGGCAAGTAGATTAGAATAGTATGTCTTAAATTCTAGCCCCCCAAAGCACTAAATAGTATTTGATTTTCATAGTAGGATATTTTTGTTTAAAAAAATGGTTGCAAATGGGATTATAAAAATATTGGATACTAAATTATGGTCTTTGTTATTCTGCCTAGAGTCCAACTTGAAGGGTCAAATTGTTAAATACCCCTTAGTTCCTTTTTATCTTTTTCTGTCAACTAGATAGCACAAAGTAGAAAAGGGCAAAGTCATCCAGTTACTCTGCTTCACAGACATTTTGATATAAAACTCTATCAATAGTCAATTTAAATAGGAGAATGTCCTTGAATGAGAATTACTAGTATTCGTGTTATATGTTTTCTTTCTCATGTGGAAACTGGAGAGAAAACAGGGAACATAAAGGACTTTAAATAATAGGGAGAGGGAGGAGCCCAAGATGGCATCTGAGTGAAACACTTCTCCTCAGGCACTGTGAGCTTGAATCAAATCTGCCATAAAAGCAGCTTCTTGACAGAAGAAGAAAAAGAAGAAGAAGAAGAAGAGCAACAAAAAAGCAAACAAAGCTTTGAAATACAGCTGAATTGAAATACAGCTGAAAAGACTCCAGAAAGCTGACCAGGGAAAGCAAAGGAACCCGTCCGCGCGGCAATGGCACCACGCCTCTTAATGGCTGTGGCCATTAAGCCACAGCTTGACACAGGGGGTCCACTAACACTGCTGCATACCCAGCGACCAGATGTGGAGTTAGCAACTATAGAACTCCACATCCTAACCAGGTGGCAGATCCCCGGAACACGGAGTATGACCAGTCTAAGCCCTGTGGGACCATCTCAGCTCATCTCTCCCTTCAGAGCCAGAGAAGCAATCAACTGCACTGCAGAACTTGAACCAAAACTGCTGCAAAAGCAGCTTCTTGACTGAAGGAAAGAAAAAACATAGCAAAAAAGTGAACAAAGCAACGAAAGCAGCTGAACAGAACCCAGGGAGAACAAATGCAAGCCGCCATTTTGCCAGCTGCCATTTTGCCAGCTGCCCAGACTATCAACAACTTCCTACACACCCAGGGACCAGAAGTGGAGTAAGCAACTACAGAACTCCACACCATAATTAGGCAGCATATCCTGGCAGTATCAACAGCGATCAAGAACACCTGGGACAACCATCTTAAGTTAAATTGCACCCCTGGGATGCAGGGGCCCCTATACAAAGGACAGACTCAGTCACCACCTTTCTAGTGATTAGATAGGAACAGAAGTGCAGGAAGAACCCAGTGCACACAGGATATAGAGACCTTCCAGGCACACTGGAAAATGCCCAGTATTTAGACTGCACTCCCACCACCAGCAAAGGCAGAGGAAGAGAGACACACAGACAGGCCCTGTGGAGAGCTCAGAGACACAAACTTGCAGTGGGAGAAGCATCAGCAGAACTCCCTGCCTGCGCTTACCGAGAGAGCAAATAAGAATGCCAGAGACATGCTAGAATATCTAAGAGACTGAGCAGATATTTAAAAGCTGAAAATATACACGCAGATCAAAAAGGGCTGCAGAGGCCAACTCAGCTATGTACTTACAAACTAGCAGGTCTTGGGGTTTCTTTGTGTGTGTGTGTGTGTGTGTGTGTGTGTGTGTGTGTGTGTTCTGTTTTATTTGTTTTTACTCTGGTTTCGTTTTATATTGCCTTGATTTGTCTATGTTTGTTTGGATGATTGGTTGCCTTGTTATTTTTTGCTCAGTTTGTTGACTCCCATTCTTATCCCTTTTACAAGCTTCCCTCCCTCTCTCCCATATATATTCTTCTCCTCAACATTTTTTCTTTTCTCTTTTCTTTTTCCTTCTTTCCCTGTCTCATATCAAGACCATCTCATACTACCACACCTAAAACTCCACATTGACTACCAGCATCCCCCGACATATCCACTATCTCTAATCTTTACCATATGTCACCTGAACACACTCAACCTCTTATTCCACTGGACCATACCCTCTACTTTACCCTATTGCATTCATCACTGTGACTTCTCACCCAACCTTTAACACTGAACACAACCTGTCCCTGTATATACCAGCAGACACCTCTAAACCCCCACTGCAGAGATTGGACAAGAAACCTTGCAAGAGCAGCAAAGATATAAATTTAAGAACAGGGAAACCATGGGAAGAAAAAATAGCAAAGAAACAATGAGCCACCACAACCCCACAATAACAGAACTCAACAACACTGAATGGCAGAGATTACCAGAAGAACAATTCAGATCTTTAATAGTAGAAACGATACAAAACTTCCAGAAAGAATGCAGAGAGAGCTGGAAAGAAATAAAGGAACAAATAAACAAAGATTCCAACACCTGAACAGGAATCAAAGAGAAGCCTTGAAGAAAATGAAAGATGTGAACGATGCAATAATTAAGTGAAAACATCAATACAAACTATAAACAGTAGACTAGACCACATGGAAAATAGAATATCACTCCTAGAAGATGACCATTCCAAAAATGAATCTATAGTACATAATTTAGAAAAAAAAATTTGACAGTATGAATTGGACATCAATGAGATCTGGGCCAATTTTAAAAAAGTTAACCTAACAATAATAGGCATAGAAGAAGGATTAGAAGTTGAAACTTACGGAATAAACAATCTTTTCAAAGAAGTAATATCAGAGAATTTTCCAAACATAGAAAGAGAAGTAGACACACAGGTACAGGAAACATATAGAACCCCCTCTAGACAAGACCAAAGAAGAGGTTTACCACACCACATAATAACCAAGCTGACTAATGTAGAGGCTAAGAAGAGAATTCTAAAGGCAGTACAGAGTGGGAGAAAATTTTTGCCAGCTACTCTTCTGATAGAGGACTAATATCTAGGATATACAGAGAACTCAAGAAACTCACAGCTAAGAAAACAAATAACACAATCAAAAAATGGGAAAAGGATCTAAATAAATACTTCACAAAAGAAGAAATACAAATGGCCAATAAATGTATGAGGAAATGTTCAACATAATTAGCAATCAGAGAGATAAAAATCAAAACTACCTTGAAATTTCACCTAACTCCAATCAGAATGGCAATCATCAAGAACACAAACAACAACAAATGCTGGAGAGGGTGTGGAGAAGTGGGAACCCTAATACATTGTTGGTGGGATTGCAAATTAGTGCAACCCCTTTGGAAAACAGTATGGAGGATCCTCACATGAATGGGAATGAACCTACCATATGATCCAGCAATATCACTTTTGGGTATCTACCCAAAAGAATGGAAACCAAAGTATCAGACCAATGCATGTGTATCTATGTTTATAGCTGCACAGTTCACAATAGCCAAACTATGGAACCAGCCAAGATGTCCATCGACAGAGGAATGAATTACAAAACTATGGGATATGTACACAATGGAATTTTACTCAGCTATAAAGAAGGAAAAAATCATGTTATTTGCAGGGAAATAGATGCAACTGGAAAACATTATGTTAAGTGAGATTAGTCAGTCACAAAGAGTAAAAAAGCATATGGTCTTCCTAATATGTGGAAGCTAGGGAGAAAACGGGACATAAGAGGGACTCCAGATGAAGAAGGAGAATCCTTAAGTGAGCAAAGAATTTGACTTAATGGAAGTGATGGGGGGAGGGGGAACACCCTAATGAGCATGATGTACTTTCATGAACACATCAAAGTCAATCACTAAACTGACCTTGAGAAGGAGGGAGGTGGAGTGAGTGGGGTGGGAATTGGAAAGGATTAAATGAGAAATGTGTGCATGTATGCCTCTACCAGCTTATACCTAACAAAGATTACAATGCACCAATTAAAAAAATAAAATTTTAAAAATAGTAATTTTATAAAATAAATAGAATGGAAATTGAAGAGATTATGATTGAGGTACCATAGTTCTCAGGTATGAAGGTTTTACATTTGTTTTCTTTTATTTCTTGTTTTTTATCACATAGACAAAGGAGAACAGTTGCTTTCTGGAAACACCATTCATGAGGTAGGATCCTTAAATTATGGATTATGGGATATTAAAAATAAATCTTCATTTCCTCAATCCCAATGGCCAAAATAGCCCCAAAGAAGATGAGAGAAAAGATGTTCATGCTACTCTATGAACAAGATTATAGCAATAATGATAATACTAATAGCAATAATAGTAATCTTTTATTGGCTTTTTAAATATTTCAAAGTCTTTTATATGTATTATCTCATTAAACCCAAACAATAACCAGTGAAGTGTATTATCATTCTTATTTTGTCTATATGGAAGCAAAGTTACAGCAGTTACCTTGAGCAGCACCCCACAGCTGAGTGTGGAGGAGTGAGGATGTGAAGCATTGCCTTCTGCTTCCAGAGCCTGAGCACATCATCACTGAGCCACAATTGTGCTTGTCAGTGATCATATGCCATCTTCCTTTCTGATTTTGAGTTTTGTGTTAAAATCATGTTCCCATAAAGATGTTATTTGTTCCAACAGATTCACAGTTTTATTGTCATTGTAAATTGTGCTATTCATCAGTATAAACTGGCCATCTCTGCCCCGTTATATGCATGCATCAGAGCTTGCCTGATACTAATCATGTGATGCCTGCTTGCCTTTGTTTCTGCAATTACCAGATGTGTCTTTGCCTCCTCTTTAACAATGGATCTTTCTGAGCTGCTCTGTTTAGAAAAACTGACACATTGCTGTAGCAGTTGGACAGCCCCAGAAAAATGGAATTACACATGGATCCCTCGGGTAGTGCTGATAAAAGGCTTTGATGGAAGATAAGGGGTCACAATACACCAGCAGGAAAATATCAGAGACAAATTAGATTTCTAGGCACAGATTCCTGTATTTTTTCTCAGGTTCACAGAATGTGCTTTATCTTCAGTCCAGATCACTGAGATGTACATGGGATACCTGGTTTCAGAAGAACAACTTATTAAAAGAGAAATCTTTGACACTCCTTTTCTCACATAACCAAAACTAGCCCACAGGACAGACTCAGTGACAGAAATCAAGAAAATGTAAACCAGGTACCAATAATCTATATTTACATTTTCTATAAACAATGCTGACAAGCTAGTGCTGGTTGCCCCAATCTTTTTTGGACACAGCATAGCCATACAGTGCATTGCATTTAGGATAAGCCAAGAGTCAGCCATGACCCAGAGATGAGCACAGTTGAGGACAGCCCAGCAGAGTAGCCCGCCACACACCCCTCCCCCTTATCTGTAGTTTTACTTCCTATAATTTCAGTTACCCACAGTTAACCAAGGTCCAAAATTATTAAATGGAAAATTCCAGAAATAATTTATGAATTCTAAATTTCATGGTCTTCTGAACAGTGTGATGAAATATCCCACCCTCTTGCTCTAGCCCACCTGAAACTTGAGTCAGCTCTTTGTCCATTGGATCCATGCTGGATATGCCTCTCATTCACTGGACACCTAGTAGACACCTCAGTTATCAAATCAGCTGTGGTGATATCATGGTGTTGATGTTCAATCCTTTTGATTCAAATTTGAATCTGAAATGTCTCCCTAAAGTCCTTGTGTTGAATACTTGGTTCCTGAGGCAGCAGTGTTCACAGGTGGGGCCTTTGGAAGGTGATTGGTTCATGAGGGTTCTAATCTCATCAAAGGATCAATATATTAGTATATTCATAATTTAATGGGTTATTGAGAAGTGGTGCAAACGTAGTTGAAGTAGGTGTTTGGAGGCATACTCTTAAAGGCTATATTCTGTCTCTGGTCCTTTTCTCTTAGTAGAGGAAGTAGGTCACTGGGGGTATGGCTGAGGTTTTATCCTGGGCCCCCTCCTCTCTGCTTCCTGGCTGCCATGAGCTGGGTCAGCAGCTTTCCTTCACCATATCTTTCCACCATGATGTTCTGCCTCACCTCAGGCCCAGGGCAGTGGAAATTGCCAATCAGGGACTGAAACTATGAGCATTTTTGGTCACAGTGATGAAAAGCTGACACTAACACCTTCATCTACTACTGAAATTTGAACTCTATAAAGTACACATTGATTGAATCAAATAACTGATTATCAATAAAATTTAGTTCTTTTTTGGATCATTTGTTTGTCATCAGAATAATATCTTGTGGGAGCGTTAACTTACTCTTCCAGTTTGTTTGATCATCTGTATCAGTACCAGCATAGGTTTGAATCAAATGTATTCCAATATAAATGTGACAGATATGTAATGGTTTCAATTTAGAATGTTCCCCTAGCCCTCATGGAAATAAGATAGCAATGTTGGAATTGGGCTTGGCTGTATTCTCAGTAGTAGATAAACCCATTGTAATGGATTTATCTGGGTGGTATCCTAGACAGGTAGGGTGTGGCTGAAGAAGGTGGGTCTCATTGTGTCTTTGACACCTCTTGCTGGCTGCTCACTCTGCTTCTGGCCTCCATCATGTGAAAAAGCAAAGCCTTGTGCTTTCCCTCTCTCTGCTTCCCACCATCTTGCCCTGAGATCCACAGTCCCCAGCTTCACATGGACTGAATCCCAACATTTCTAAGGAAACTGTGAGCAAATAAATCTTCCTTCGCCAAAGTTGCATGGTCAGTTGTTTAGGATATAAACAGTGAGAATGCTGACCAAAACAAGATGTTTTGCTGTGGCTTGAAATTGCTAGATACATCTTTTGCAATCAATCTTTCTAAATCATTTGTTCATGTGTGTGGAAGCAAAACTGACACCTTACCCTGCTGTTATTATAAATAAGTATGTACATCATGACCCACCTTCAAGAAGGAAAAAACACTGCACTGAAATAAACCAAAAATAACAGATCAGCTTATCAGATTCTAGTCCCTGAAATGAATGAAACCTTGAACATTTCCTGTTCAAGGGAAACAATGTTATACAATGCTGGTATCTGAAGAAATAGACTGGTCTGTGTGGCTATAATAATTGTAAAAATTTTCTGTTTCTTTCAATATGTCTAGGTCATTATGAATTAGTAACCTTTGAGATCTTGGATTTTTCCCTTTGAGTGTATATTGTTTTTTATTTGGTAAAGACAATTCTTCTCTCCTCTGAAATGCTGCTGATCTGAGATTTCCTTTGATATACATGTCTCTATTGGACCATGTATTTGTCCTTGGCTACTCTTTGCTAAAAAAACAAACAAAAACTTGAATTTTCTTTTTGTGCATGGAAAAAGAACTCTGAAATAGCAGGAATTTAGGACATAAGAGTTCATGACTTTGTAGAGCTCCCTACTTTAAGTATCACTTATGTACCATCAGAAGGTCAAAAAATTGTAAGTTGGAGTATTATAAATTGGAGAACATCTGTAAACCTTCCCTGATTTTATTATATTTCCATTCATTTGAAAAGAGATAGGCAATAAAGAAACAGTTATGTGGTAATTCATGTTGTATAAGTGCTTTAAAGAAAAATAAAGCAAACAAAGGAAATAGAAAGTGATGGTGACAAGGTATGTTTGTGACCTCTCTGATAAGGTGACAGAGTCTTGGATGATGTACAGAGATGACCCCTAGAGATGTCTGTGGAGAAAATATCCCAGGAAGAAGATGAGTAGGTGAAACAGTAGGGAAATATTGGACAGTATAGTGGGACTGGAGAAAGCTAGGGAACAGTACTGGAGAAAGAATCAGAAAGGCCAGGTGAAGTCAATCTTTTAAGGCCTGAAGTGAGGCTTTGATGTTTCATTTCCAGGTGGGAAGCCTGTGATCATTTTGAAATGAAAACAAAACAACCCCCAAACCACTGGTTGCTGTGTGGAATAACCTGCAGAAACCTAGTAAGGAGACCAGATGGGAGCTGTCCAAATAATCCAGGTAAGTGATGATGGTAACAGTGGAAGTGGGGAGAATCCATCAGGTTCTGGACTTTTCAGGTGTTTCTCCTTGTTTCTTCTCTTCAGTGGTAGTCTATGGCAGAAAGAGTGACAACCACAGTCTGGTTGGGTCCCTCCCCACTTTTCCCCAGGCTTCTCCCCACACCCCACCGCCATAACCATTAACCTGCTTTCTGTTCCTACAGATTTGCCTATTCTGGATATTTCATATAAATGGGATGATACAACATGTGGTCCTTTGTGAATGGCTTTTTTTTTACTTAGCATAATGTTTTCATAATGTATATTGCAGTATTTATCAGTCCTTCATTTCTTTTTATAATCCACCATTATATGGACTATATGGAATATATACATGGATATACATATCTGCTCGTCAGTTATGGTACATTTGGGCTATTTTTACCTTTATTGTATGAACAATGCAACTATAAACATTTATATACAAATGTACAGTATTTGTGTGGCCATATTTTCACTTCTCTTAAGTAGAATTGCTAGATCATATAGTAACCTGTGGTTAACTTTTTGAGGTACTACTGAATTATTTTGAAAAGGGGGGCTGACATGTAAAGATTTCAATTTATCAACACTGTTACTGTGTTTTGTTTTTTTTTTTAAATATAGCCTACTAGGGATGCAGAGTAGGATCGCATTGATTTGCATTTCCCTAATGAATAATAATGAGATTCATATAATGTACTTATCCATTTCTCATTTTTATTTGCATTTCCCTAATGAATTATAGTTATATTCACATCATGTACTTATTGTCCACTTGTATATTATGTCTTGCATTTTTGAGTTGTAGGTATTCTTTATATATTCTAGATACCAGTCCTTTATCAGATATATGACTTAAAATATTTTCTCTCATTATGTGACTTGTCTTTTCTTGTTAATGTCCTTTGATGCACAATAGTTTTTAATTTTGATTAAAGTCTAATTTATCTATTTTTATTTTGGTTTGTTGCTTTATGATTTTGGTATTGTATCTAAAATGCCATTGCCAAGGTCACAAAAATTTATATCTATAGTTACTTCTAAGAGTTTTATAGTTTAACTCTTGTGTTTAGGTCTTTGTAGTAAATTTTACATATCTGTATAGGGAGTCCTGCTTCTTTCCTTTGCATATGGATACCCAATTGTCTCAGGACTATTTATTGAAAAAACAATTCTTCCCCTCATTGAATTGTTTTGGCATCCTTGTCAAAAAAAAGAATTGACCATAAATATATAGGCTTATTGTGATTTTTAAAATAGAACTTAATGTGATTTTTATTATGAAAATAATATATGTGCCATGTATCGGGTTGTGAAATATAAAAGAAGAAAATAATTTTACCCAATCTTCCTAATCTTCTTATGATATATAAGAATTATAAGATATTATGATATATATCATAAGATTAGGAATATATATATATATGTATATATTTGGCAGTATCTTTATGTGTGTTTGTGTGTATAATAACCCACAGATTATAGTGATCTGAAGAAATCAAGAATACTAAGAAAATAGTTAGAACCAAGATTTATTACACTTATACATCAGTCTGTCTGTCCCCAGTGCTATGAATGATTATCTAGTGTCAGCCTCATAATAACCTTGCTGTAGTCTGGATGTGGTTTGGTTGCCCCCGAGGGTCTATGTGTTAAAGGCTTGGTCCCCAGAGTGCTGACATTGGAAGGTGGTGGAACCTTTAGCAGGTAGGGCTTAGGAGGAGGTCCCTAGGTCATGGGGGAAACTACACTTGTAAAGGTGGTTCTCCTGTGGGCCCTTGGTAGTTCTCATGAGAGTATTTTTTGTTTGTTTGTTTTTTCTTTTATACTACTGGATTGAACCCAGGGGCATTCTGCCTTTGAGCTCTACCTCCAGTCCTATTTTTTTGAAACAGGGTCTCACTAAATTGCTGAGGCTAGGCTTGAACCTGTGATCCTCCTGTCTCCACCTCCCAAGTACTAAGATTATAGACCTGTGCCACCATTGCTACCATGCCTGGCTGAGAGGGTGGCTTTAAAAGAGGTAGGCTCTACCCCTTCCCCTCTCTCCAGCGTCCTATTTGAGATGTGATCCCTTACCCTCACTCATGACCCTGCCATGATGTGATGACATTAGCAATTAGGCCCTCACCTGAGACCAAACCAATGGGGTCCCTTGATCTTGGACTTTGAACCTCCAAAACTGTGAGCTAATAAGAATTATTTTCTTCATAAGTAATTTAGGTACAAACTATAACTTATTTTCATTATAGTGACAAAAGGCTGACTAAGACAACCCCTATAAGGTAGGTTCTGTTCTTAGGCCCAATTTATAACTGAGGAAATAGGAACTGACTT
>PVLC010008001.1:19928-30105 GCA_004027655.1 Graphiurus murinus
GAGGAGGAGGAGAAGGAGGAGGAGAAGGAGGAGGAGGAGGAGGAGAAGGAGGAAGAGGAGGAGGAGGAGGAGGTCTGGAGGGTGTTTCAGCAGGTTTTGAGTGCAGTGTGCTACTTTCATAAGAGAGGCATCCTGCACTGGGACCTGAAGCCACATAGCATCCTCCTGAACCCAGAAGGAAATGTCAAAGTCTTTGACTTTGGGCTGAGCTACCTCTTCAAATCCAGGCACAGGCTAACCACTGTCTGTCAGGCTAACCACTCCCTGCTACTGCACCCAAGAGGTCTTACAGGGCCAAGGATGTGGTCATCCTCTAGGATGCTTTATGCTTTAAGCTGTGTCCCATTCACCAGCACCACCTGGGAGCAGTTGCAGGAGAAGGTGCTGTAGGGAAAGTATTCAGTACCCCCTCACATCACTGTCCAGGTACGAATTGTCCTCAACCATGGATTGACTCTTAATCAGGAGGTAAGGACCAACTCCAGTGAAATCCTGGAGCACTCGTGGCTGAGACAGGTTAAAGAGCATTCACCTCCTTCTAGGGAACTGCTTATCAAATGCCTGAATCCTGCAATCCCGAGAGTCATGCATTGCCTGTGTTGACCCACACCAGACCTGGCTGTCAGTGTCAAACAATAGCTATATACCTGCTGATCCAATGCCATGTGAGTCACCGTGCAGGGCGCACCTTCCAGGATGGGCCCATCTTTGGTGTGTTGCACCACCTCCATCCCCAGGCGATCCTTCCGCCTTCCCTCTGCCAGCCAAGAGGAGAGCGAGCCAGCTCAATCTTCGCGCCTTCCGGTTCCTGTCCTCTAAGGAGGATACACAGTCAAGGCAGGAGGGCAGAAGAAACAGCCTACCTGCCATTCCCCTGAGCTCCCCATCAAAGAGGACCCCCATTCCCAGAGCACCCCCCAGCATGGCCCTGAGGGTCCCCAGGCCAGTGCCCAGCAACCCTATCATGAGCCCACCTCCAGGACCTCGGATGACGGGAAGAGCTGGAAGCAGGTATCCAGGTGATTGTTACCCACGTCATCCGTACGTGCTACTGCTGTGTGCTGGCCCCTGGAACCAACAGAGTTGCTCCAGAGAGAGGTGGGCTGAGGTGCCCTGGATTATTCAATAACAGAATTGCTCCAGAGAAACCAAACAGATGAGGTGGATGAAACCAACTCCCTGGATCCTGACTTCCGCCAGAGTGGACTCAACTGTAGGACGATGTGCTCCAACTGCCAACTGCCAACTGCCGACTACCAACTGCCAACTGCCAACTGCCGTGGGCTTCTCCACACAGATTCCAGTAGAGAGGCCCCACGTGGGAGAAACCAGAGACTATTTTTCCCAGGAAACTCACTCCTCTTTTCCCTGAAATGATTCTTAATAAATTGTTATGAATTTTATAATAAAAGTGAGGTACTTCTTAAAAAATAAATAAGATGACTATTATAAAAAAAATGAGGACTTTTGAATGATTTTTAACCATTTTTTCCCATGATAGATTATCTTGAACATCTAATGAAAACTTCGGACATTTGGTCCTTAAGCAAAATAGATATGCACATATGTACACACACATTTGCAAATTATTTCTTGGGGTTTATGAGCTCCTTGTGTTTATTCGGGTATCCCAGGTAAGGACTCACAACTACACAGTCTCTAAATCTGTTTTAGCTCCAGAATGCTAGAGTTTCTCTGATATCAAAATACAATTCAGTAAAGTATAATGGTATTTAGAGAAACCCGTTTTTTCTTCCTACTTTTGCAGCAAAATCAGAGTGATTCAACTTGGAACTAAATCAGCAAATGGATTTATTTCCAAAAAAATATAATTGGAGAACAACCCACAAGCCAAACCCACATGACAAGTTTCCTGCAAAAAAAGAAAGAAAAAAATCCTCATTCCTAAATTTGAAGTGTCCCACTCCTACTGCACATAGATAATATTATTAGCAGGCAGAAAAATCATCATGACACGAATTTTAGCAAATATTTATTTGGTATTTCTGGAAAGTGTAATTTTTCTATAGGAAAAGTAAGAGCTATTTAAATAAAGGTAAATGTGTTTCCAAATCCTTTGGGGTAATCAATATATGAAGCAAGGAAGTGGTGAGATAGTACTTTTTCAGGCTGATTGAAAAACTAATTTCAGCTTCTCAAAGGGATTTCAAATATCTTTTAGCTAAGGCCCAGCACATGTGGCAATCATTGTGATTTATCAGGCTCACACCCTCACTTTGGAGGCATGAAAGCATAATCTAGAAAGCTGCTAAAGGCAATTTCGATATTGTTATATTATCGGTAGAAAAATTATTGTAACAGCATACATGTCTATTGTTTCAGTAAAGTTGTGGCATGGAATTTTCATTTGGCCACTTAATTTGCCATCTATTAATATGGAAATCCAAGGGCAGGAAGGGTAAAAGGACAGCTATAAAACTGTATGTTCTTACATGATTCTGTCACTGTAGAAAAACAAAAAAAATTTACATGTCAATATTCTTTAAAAATTAGAAGACTACTCAGCAAAATGTCAATAGTGATTATTCTGGCTGGTAAATTATTATTATTATTATTTTGTTTTGTTTTGTTTTACCGTACTGAGGATTGAACTCAGGGGCATTCTACCTCCAAACTATATCCTCAGCCCTATTTTTTATTCTTTATTTTGAAACAGGGTCTCACTAAGTTGCAGAGGGCCTCTCTAGGTAGCTGAGGCTGGCCGCGAACCCTGATCCTCCAGTCTCAGCCTCCCAAATGCTGGGATTACAAGCATGTGCCACCACGCCCGATTGGTAAATTATTTTTAAAAAATGTTTTTCCTCATATAATTTTTCCAATCAATATGTTATTTCCTTACTCAGAAAGAAAAGTAATGAAATGATTTTCATTAGGAGGCTACAAGATCACATTACATCAAAACTAACATTGCCTAGGTGTCTGCTTTTGCTTATGTTTTACCAAAAGTATAAATACCCAAATTACCTTATATTAGTGCAGGTATTTGTATCTATCTCAATGTACTTTATTTTGAATCCTTAAGTCCTTACCCAAAATAGCCTTCATCATCTCTGATAAACTGAAATACAAGCAAAGGAAGTGATCATCTTAGGTCCTTTTCGTAGGTCCGTTGGTCTGTGATGTTTGGATTCACACAGACAAAAATGTGTCTCTGATTAACAGAGCAAGCACAGTTTTTATAACCTTCCATTGCTAAGAAATTATTGAGTACTTGTTTATTTAAGGTGCATTGAAGGATACTTATTTACATAAAACATAGACTCTGCTCTGAAAGTATTAGATGGTCTGTCACTTCCAGATGTCAAACCTGGAATAGGGGTGGAACTCTATCCAAAAGGATCTATTCCCAACAGAGTTAACACTTGGACTCTTAAGTAGCTTATAGCTTTAGTGAATTCTTCCATTGTCCTTCTACCTCTACACTGTGGCCAGGAGATGCACTTGCTAGTGTCTGAAGAACTGATCAGCCGTCAAACACTGTACACAAAGAGGATCAGTTGTGCCTTAATTATAATCAGAATGAGCAATGGGTTGGATGGTGTGAAATGGGGTGTGTCAGACCATCCTCTGGTCAAAAAGTAACTGGTCTCTATCAAGACCTCAAGTAACCTGAAATTCTAGTACTAGAGATTTATTACTTTGGTTTGAAAACAGACATTTTACCTTTCAAATCTTCCCTATGAGTAGGAAAACATCCTTTCAGTGAGGAAACTTAAGGTACTGGTTAGCTCATGTCTGGAAAAGATATAAATACCTGGGGCATTTTCCATGTTGCTACATTTAGGAAATCAAAGTACATGATAAGTTTGAAAATATTTTTGTGGGTTGAGAACAGATTATTCAAAATGTTAGGTTTTCCTAGAAATTCAGGATGGGTAGTTACTGTATCCACCATTGTTCTTTTCCATTGACTTATAAAAATTTGAAGACCTCACTAAGAGGCTGCCCATTCATTCATTCATTCATTTGAAGTTCAGTCTTCTCAGGTATCCAGGTATTGAAATAGAACAGAAGATCATCTGGTTCAAATTATTTGATATCTGATTAACATATAAAAAGATAAAACCATTTGGGGATGGGATGCAATTATTTAAGAAGGAAAGAAAGAAGCAAGGCACAGAGGAAGAGGGTCTGTATGGGGGGTGGTGAAAGCAGAGGTGGACCAATGCAAGCACACACGAGTGCACACACACATTTCTCCCCTCAGGACAGGCTCAAGACATGGAACAGTATGTACTTATATTTCCTTACACTTTACCAGTAAACATTTGTTACTTAAAGGTAACAGTGAATGTCAAAAGTGACTAGTGGTTATTAAGATTTAGTTGAAAGGGGAACATAGGGGAGCAGGGGAGGGAGAGAGGAGTCATGCTGCCCACGCTTTGAACCTACAGATGCTCAAGGAATAAGTATTTAGTGAAAGAATTAAATAAGTGAAAAATGATGCCAGCCATGGAAATGATAATATTAACCATAACAGCAATAGGTACTTTAAAGAACAAAAGGGTAAAGATCCGTAAGTAGTTTTCCATATACCATTAATGTAAGCACACTCTTGTCTGCATTCCATGTTTTGAAAGACTATAAAGCATGCTAGCTTGTCTTAAAGGGGGAAAAAAATGTCTCAGAAACAAGCAAATCAGAACACCAAACCTTGAACCTTTGCCTCTATCTTTGCTATTTTTATCTGCTCCCTTTTCCAAAATGAATAATTATGGACATCCCGGGCCTTCATAAATTGGCCTGGAACTATTATTTCCACTGATTGACCTTAACGCGAATCAGAAGCAATCAAAGCTTTTTGCTTCTGTTAATTATAGGTCCAAGACTGATTGAAAACTTCATTTGAAGCAAGGCCAGTAGCTGGAAAGTCCGTGACCCTGACTTATGTGAGGAATCTGTCAGAAAAGGAACAACATGCTGCTCTGCCACATGGCATTTAAAAGGCCCATCTTCTATTTAGAAGAAGTGTTTAGCACGTGTATTTTGCAGAAACCTTCTGTTTTATTTGAATACATGATCATCTGGGAAGGCTGGAGCATAAATGAATGAACAAATGGGTCTGGTAGACTCTCATGGGGTCTCCTAACTATCCCAAGCCCATGGGAAAGACAATGGTGGATACAGTGACTGGCCACCCTAAAATTTCTAGGAAAACCTAACATTTTGAATAATCTATCATGAAACTATTTTCACACTTATCATGTACCTTGATTTGTAGTTTAGAAAAAGAAATACATGTATTTATGGATCAAGTCACTCTCTGGATAATATCTCATAATTATGGAGTGATGCAATAAAATTGTTAGCTTAGATTAAATTTCTTATGTTGCTAAAAACTAAAGAAAGTTAATTTTGGTGCTACCCCACTTGATTTCACAGAATGAATTTTATGTCCTAAATGCCCTTGAATATAACAGACTGGCTAGGCAAAAGAACAATAGAGCTGGGCTCGGTAATCCTGGTACTTGGGAAACTGAGACAGGAGGATTGCAGGTTCAAGGATAGCCTCAAAAAGTAGTGAGACTTATCAACGTAGTGAGACCCTGTAAAAAACTAAAATAGGGCTGAGGTGTAGCTTAGAGATAGAATGTCCCTGGGTTCAATCCTAGTATAAAAAAAAGAAAAAAAAGCCCAAAATCAGATAAACAAAAAAATAGAAAAAAGGAAAGCATGTATTAATTAAAATACTACATATTGGAATTTTCCTCTTAATCAGATTTTCTGATTACCTGGAGATTACACAAAAACAACTTTTGCAACTTTTTCTGAACTATATGAGTCATTCAATCTTCAGAGTACCAATATGTTGAATGTAAATAAATCAGTTTTTATGGGTTCAGGTTTATTTATTTATTATTTATTTATTTGTTTATTTATTTATTTATTTATTGTGGCACTAAGATTGAACCTGGGGGCATTCTACCTCCAAGGTATACCCAACCCTATTTTTTATTTTTATTTTGAAACAGGGTCTCGTTAGGTTAATGAGAGTCTCACTATCCGTTGAGGTTGTTGTTGAATCTGCAATCCTCCTGTCTCAGCCTCCCAAATACTAGGATTACAAGGGTGCACCATCACGCCTGGCTCATCATTTTAAACTTTAAATTTTCAGAGATCATTTCTGAAAATAGGTAGACACTACAGGCCATTGGAACAAATTTGGATTAACTTTACAACAATCTAGTATTTAAAAGGTATTTGGGATAGTGAGTTTCTAATACACACACACACACACACACACACACACACACACACACACCATAAACTATTTTTTTTTACATTTCTTTTAAAAGTATTTAAGGCCAGGCATGGTGGCACAGGCTTGTAATCCCACTACTTGGGAGGCTGAGGCAAGAGGACTGCAGGTTCGCAGCCAGCCTCAGCTACCTAGTGAGGGTCCCTGCAACTTAGTGAAACCCTGTTTCAAAGTAAAGAATAAAAACATAGGGAGACATGGGGGTGTAGCCCAGAGGTAGAATGCCCCTAAGTTCAATCCCCAGAACCACACACACACAAAAAAATAAATAAAATAAATAAAAAATACTTCATTTCTGTTTAGGATTGGAGATTCTTTTCAATAGGGTACTACTTAATAAATATGCCTTCTTTTTCTTATCTGCTATGATTGGTAGATCTGGGTTCTACGGGCATTTTTTGTTTTTTGTTTTTTGTTTTTTTAGGCAACTCCTCTAAGTTCTAGATGTTTATTCTTATTCTCATTTGAATGCCTGACTGTATCTTTGTCTGTTGTTTGTGGGAGGCGTCTGAGAACCTTGAATAAGAAACACCATCTGTGGTACATTTATTGGCATACGGATCTGTTTAGAGAGCTTTTTTGGCATTTAAAACCAAGCTGCTGTGCTGCCCTCTGGCTACTTCTGGTAAAATCTAACAGAAGAAATCACCTCCATGCTTCCCTACCGGTCTTTCTCAGTCTGAAACTTCATAGTTGTATCATAGCCTTGCTGAACATCGACTAATTGGATCAGGCAGACATGCTTTATGTCTCCCTGATAGAACTGCAGACACACTTGGAAACAAATTACCTTGGTCCTGCCTTCTGTTAAAGTCATGTCTGGGGCTGCATGTGCATACTTGTGGTAATTTTCCAGGCAGTAAGCTCGAGTATATTTCCTTGAGTTCAGATATGCTGTGATTTTCCATTTTTACTTCCTTTTCTTTGATGCCTACAGACTGGGAAGGGACCAGGCAAATGTCACTTTATTTGCTGTGCATTTTGCCAAAGGTGGAAGATTTTTAATGATCTGTCTCTGCAAGCTCCCAGGGTAGGATAAATGACCCATGTTGCTACATTTATAATCTAATTATGATAAAACATTATGTCTTCCCAATTTCACCTCAGATTCAGAAAGCCTACATGTGATCTATATGCAGGGCACATCTTTATTTAGCTAGCCCACCAGAGAGCAGAAGCAATCTCTTCTTTGATCATTCAAAATGACGAAATCCCTTTCTTTCTTTTCCAAGATGACAAGAGTCTATCAAATTCAGAAAATGTTAACAATAATTGCACCTTAGATTTATAGAAGGCCATTTGTCAAATGTTCTAATTTGAAGAGTTTTGTTTTGGTTTTTTGGTGTTACTGGGAATTGAACCCAGGGGCATTCTTCCTCTGAGCTATACTCCCAGCCATATTTTATTTTTATTTTTTATTTTTGGTGGTACTGGTGATTGAACCCAGGGGTGTTCTATCTCTGAACTACACCCCCAGCCCTACTTTTATTTTTATTTTCCCACGGGGTCTTACTAGGTTGCTGAGAGTCTTCCTACTTGCTGAAAATTTCCTCAAACCTTTGAGGACTGTCTCAGCCTCTCACGTACTGGGATTACAAGTGTGTACCACTATACTTGGCTTTTATTTTGTTTTTTATTTTGAATAGGGTGTCCCCAAGTTGCTGAGGGCCTTGCTAAATTGATAAGGCTAGTCTTAAATCTGTGATCCTTCTGTCTTAGGCTCCCATGGCCACCATGCCCAGCAAAATAAGTTTTTAAATACTAAAAAGTGAATGTGAAGAGATTTTCAGGTTCAGTGATAACATGTTTAGATATCCTATCCCTAGAACAAGAAAAAAAATCTGAATAAACTAAAAATCATTGACTTCGTGGACCATCAGAGAACTGAGACCATAGGATAGACAGTCATTTTGAAATCAGGAGAGACAAAAGATAGAAACACAAGCAAGATTAGAGGAGCCAAAGCAGAAGCCACTCGAGCCATAAATTGGTAGGAACACTTAAATAGTTGTTTGGATGACTTGCTGTCAGCTATGGGTAAACTAGCATGAGAATGAGAAATTCCTGGACACTCTCGTCTTAGGGAGTTCCCCATACTTTGAGGGATTTTACCTCAAGGAACCTGAACAGGTTCTCATCATTTAGGACTAAGAAAACTCATCTCATGTCTTGATCAAGGAGAAGAGGGAAATATTCATTGTGAAATCTATTCAGTATGTTCTCCATAACAAAATGCTATACTTCACCAGAGCCTTATCTCACAGAGGCAGAGAAGCAATGATCCAGTTCCAATTCTCTTTAGCCTCCTGTCTCATCCAAGAAACAGAGGGAGGAAAAAAAATGTAAGAAACTCCTGTGGAACTCACAGCCTATAGACAAAGGCCCACTAAAAACTGAGGTAATGTTGAGATGATAGCGTGCTACTCCTCACACACATCTCACCACATCTATAGGGCCTCGGTGTACAGGTGGGCTACAGCTGATGGAAAGAGTTGTGACTCCTTTCAGAAGAAATTCTTAAGGAAACTCAAAGATAATAGTAAGGAAAAAATCAAGAACTCTGGAAGAATCCAAAATTCATGGCATGTATAGCTACAATAGATATTAAATACAGCCTGACTCATAGACAGATAGACATAAAACCTCACACTAAAAGTCCATTTATTTCATTTGTTACTCTAAGTTATGGCATGCTTGTCTTTCAAAAAATTGCAAGAAGTGAGAAAGTTAGCCTGAAGATAGGAAGCAAGGCTCAGGACACAGATTTTTATAATTATCAGACCTGGAGTTTTGATTAAAATGTTAAGATCTCTAATGGAGAAAGGTGGCAACTTGCAACAACAGATGTAAGCAGAGAAATGTAAACTCTAAGAAAAAACAAATAAGAAATAAAAAATACTGTAATATAAGTGAAGAGTGACTTTGATGTACATAGTTAAGAAAAGAACCAAGATATCTAAAATGAAATGCAAAAACAATAAATAGGATATCCAAAAAGAGATGTCAATTTCAAAATATATAATATAGGATACTGGAATATCAGAAAAAACAGAAAAGAGACAACAGAGTATAAAAAATATTTGAAGTAATGATCTTTCCACATTTAATAAAAGATACCAAACTACAGATCTAGAAATCAGAGAATAACAATAGAATAAATTTCAAAAACTCTACACCTAGGGATATTATTTCAAACTGCATAAAAGCATAGGTAAATAGAAAATCATGAGGGAAAATCTTACCTGTTGAGTTAAAAAACTACAGGAGACTTTTCTTAAGAAATCATGCAAGCAAAAAGAGAGTAGAGTAAAATATTTATAGTAGTGAATGGAAACAAAAAACCAAAATTATGTATTTTGTAAAATTCCCTTTCAAAGATGGAGAAATACTTTTCCAGAAAAACAATTGAGATAATATCACCAACAGAGTTGACTTGCAAGAAATTTTTTTAATTATTTAAAGAAAGGCATACTATATGGGTAATGATATCAGAAACTTAGATCTACATTTTTATAAATAAAACATCTAGAAAGGAAAAAGCAAGCATTCTTCTTATTCTTAGTTGACCAAATAGAGCAAATTGATTTTTCAAAGTAGCAAGTACCAATGTATTGTATAATCATAACGTTTATAAATGAAATAAGTGATAGTAGTTTATAAAAGATAGGAGAGATGAATTGAGAATATTCTATTATAAGCTGCCTTACTACCTGAGAAGTGGTACTGTGTCATTTGAAAGTAGACTTAAATTAGTTGTAAATGTATATTGTAAACATTATAGTAATAACTAAAATATTTTTTCAAGAAGTATAATTAATATGCAAGAAAGGAGAGAAAATAAAATTATATAAAATGTCCAATTAAAACTAGAGAAAGAGCCGGGCATGGTGGCGCACA
>PVLC010008001.1:30205-46116 GCA_004027655.1 Graphiurus murinus
AAAAAAAAAAAAAAAAAAAAAAAAAAAAAAAAAAAAAAAAAAAAAAAAAAAAAAAAAAAAAAAAAAAAAAAAAAAAAAAAAAAAAAAAAAAAAAAAAAACTAGAGAAAGAAAAAAACAGATAAGCAAAAGAAAAAAAGACAACTAGAGAAATCAGAAAAAAGAGAAAAAGGAAA
The DNA here is from genome assembly GCA_004027655.1 of Graphiurus murinus. Taxonomy (NCBI): domain Eukaryota; kingdom Metazoa; phylum Chordata; class Mammalia; order Rodentia; family Gliridae; genus Graphiurus; species Graphiurus murinus. Next base: position 30,380 of record PVLC010008001.1, read on the forward strand.
GAATAAAGCTACAAGTGCAGTAAATAGAAAAAACTCCAAGATGTTCTATATTACTTTTAACTATATCACTAGTCATGTTAAATGCGAATATTCTAAATACTAAAGTTAAAAATCAGAGGTTTTCAAAAGTAGATTAAAAATTATAAGACTCAACTATATGTTGTCTGTAAGAAACCTACTTTCAATATAGGACACAGTTGGAAAAGGAGAGAAAAGAGTACCTATACCACAGTGGAGAAACCTGACAAGCACTACATCAACCAGGTGATCAAGGTGATAAGTCATGTTGACCGTAGGTACTCTTGATATGATGTGATAAAATGTCACTTTATTTCTATGGTGTTTCTCTCCAAAACCCATGACATGAGGCAAACATCAGACAACAAAACATCATCCTACAAAATTGTTGGCCAGTACTCCTCTGAACTATCACACTCATCAAAAATAAGAAAAATCTGAAACACCATCACAACCTAAAGAAGATCTGACAACTACATGTAATAATATGATATCCTGGATGGGATTCTGGAACATAAAAGGAACATTAGGCAAAAACTAAGGAAATCTGGATAAACTATGATCTCTAGTAAATAAATAATATATCAATATTGGTTCATTAATTATAACAAATGTCCAATTCTATTGCAAAATATCACTAATAGGTGAAATTGGTTGGGGGAATATAAAGGAATTTGCTATAGTACTTTGTCTCAATTTTTCTGTGAATCTAAAACTGGTCTAAAAATAATACTTTATTAGAAAAAGCATATATTAGCATATTAAGAAAAACCAGAAAAATTGATGTGTTCAAATTATTTTTTTAAATATTACTGAGTTTGGAGTTACCAGGAAGAAAAGTGTTCTGGTTTGAAAAGAAACTATAGTGTTTTGCAAAACAAACAGAAAAAAAAAAAGCAAACAAGCAAAAACTATAGTCTTTACTGAAACTTCCCAAAATATTTAACATTCAGCTTAAAGAAACATTCTGTTGTGCATTAAACTAAATTAATATATTCCCTCAAAACTCTTAATGATTTGTTACATGTTCATTTGGAAACATGATGTAACTCCTATGAATTCAACACTGCCATGTCCTGCCTGTAGTGATTAATCAAATTTAGCACAGAACTTCAAGGAGCTTGGTCTGATGAAGAAAACTCATTATAAGCATAAAACTGCAACTATGTGACTAGTTCACTAATGATAGGATGAAATTGTGCTATGAAACACAGAAGAGGAAGAGATAAAGGAAAAGCGGGGGTGGGGAGGAAAAGTCACAGAGGAAGTGACATTTCAACTAGACTGCAAGGCTGAGTGGAAACACATGTATCTTCAAAGGTGAGACTGGAAGAATTGGAAGACTACCTGCCAGTGCTCTGCCACAGGTAAGTGTGGGTAAAGGTCCCAATGGGAGTGCAGTCTATCTGGGAAACTTGTATTGTGGCAGGGGTGAGAAAATGGTCATCTGCAGCAGGGTTTGTAGATCACACTGACCTACCTGTATCAGACTGTTCTCTCTCTCTCTCTTACCATTGTGACCAACTGCAGAGAGTTCTCAGCCTCTCACGTGCAATAGAGATGAATGCCATTTCTAGAATTCTGGCTATTTTTGCACATATTAATATTTTTAATTTTAATTTTTTGGCATCCAAGAGCTACACAAATTCTAAAATGCAACTTCCTCCAATATTACAAAATGACTGCTGCAGCTGACTTGCCTGCTTTCTTCTCTGTGGGATGAGAGGCATTTTAAGTTCCACGCCTATTGTCATATAAATGACAACTTCTGATCTGAGTGCCATCTGGAAGCACTGTCTCTTAATATTCAGGAGTCATTTGCTCTACGCTTAATTCCCATGCTGCTTTTCTAACAAAGCCTCTTCTCAGCAACATCTGTGGTTTCTCATTAACCATTTTCTGCTCCCTTTATATGTAGATTCCTTAAACAAACTCCCCAAAGGAAGTAAGTTTGCTCATTTACTTATTTGAAAGCATTGATTGTGCACCTACTACTTTGTTCCAGGAACAAATTTGGATGACTATAGTCATTAAATAAATACTCTATGCTGGAGCAGATAGGCTGCAAAATCTTGGTGACCTAATATAATAGGGACTTATTTCTTACTCAAAGAACAGTCTGGTACTGGTGCTGGGCAGAAGAGCAGTCCAGGAACCTCCTTGGATCTCGTGGCTTTTTCTTAAAAACCTCAAATCCCTTCATTTCCAGGGAGCAGATGGGAAGGAGAGGATGGGAAAGGTACACCTGTTTGAAGTCACATCAGCCTTAACCTAACAGATCACATCTGCTCACATTGCATTAATGAGAACCAATTACATGGTCACCTATAGCCACAATGGGTAGGAGAGGTGGGCCAGCTGGAAAATGTAGTCCTTGGCGGGCACCACCTTCCAGTCTCTACCTTCTGCCACAGAGGCAGAACAGGTCTCTTTAATGGATGGACAGCCTTCTCAGACACTCTGTTGGAGGATCTAAGACCTAAGACAAATCTGACTCACTCTCACACATGTAAGAATCCTAAGCCAAAGAAGATAGAAAGAATTCACATCTAACTAAATTCATACCTTCTGAGAATTATTTGTGAGAGCTGAAAAGAATCTAGAGAAAAGGTGTAAAAGCTACTTGCCAGAATACACAAAAATGAGTGCCAACTGGAATAGAAGGCCGTAGCCAATAACTTGTCTTTCTGCCAAAGGGTGCAAAAAATAAGCATGTAAACCTGTTTCATACAGCAAAGTAACTCACTCCTAATAGTGTTTCCAAACTGCAGGGATTATGCTTTGTCTAATGCACAACATGACACTCTATCACCTAAAGCCCCATAATTCTAAACTATGAGGTTGTGCCCACTGTTACTGTAAACAGAGTCACCAACATTTTTTGCATTCAAAACATTCTGTTTTTATTGGCCTTAAATGCTTGCAATCTGCAGGAGATAAGGTCTGACAAGATGTATTGCCCTGGCCAGCGGGGTTTGAGGACGTGGGACCGAGGCGGCTTAACCTAAAGGAATGAAGCGAACAAGCGACGCGAAGAATGGAGGCAAGACAGGATTCTGATCAAGCCTCAATTTTTATTAAAGAAAGGCTGCTTAAGTAGCTAGAGGTGAGGGGTGGGGTCAGGGAGGTCAGGTAAGCTTATGTGGGCTTGCAGGATTGGTCAAGGCTGATCCGTGTCCTTATCAGGTAAAGGCCTCAGCGGGATAACAGATAGAACCGGTTTCTGCATAGTCACTGTGGCTGTTGAGGAGGAGTTTCCTTAAAGTGTGAATTCCAGCTCTGACCAGCCCCCGACAATGTATGCCTGAGCAAGCAGTGGAAGACAGTGGAGGAAGGGAGCATCACTTCTGTCACTGTTGCCATCTTGCCCCTGGGAGTTCCAGCAAAGAGCCCAGAGAAGGTTATTAGAACAGTGGTGGCCTTCAATCAACACAGGTAAATGAATTAAGCAAAGAGCCCAAAATAATCCGATTACATACTACTCTGTTCCCCCCAAATCCCAACATAATCAACTATGTAGAAATAGTATCAGTTTAAAGTCTTTTTCTTACCTTTTCTCTTACCAAATAATTAGAAACATTCATATACTTCAGGAGAAGGAAAGAAGACGACAAGAGCTTTGTAGTATGTATTACCTGTGGCTTCTGGGCACCATTTCTAGTGTTTTGGTGAATACCTGTCTTAAGTAGCAGCAAAGCATCCCCTCGGCCTCCATCAGTGAACTGCGCCTTTTTTGCATGGAGGCAAATGTGTACTGAGCATGACTGTCTTCAAGCAAAAATCAAAAGTTGAACTCTTGGCTGGGGCGATGGATGGAGGAGAGAGATGGGAGACTTAAAAAACACTACAAAGTTTTTCCATATTCTGAGAAAATCCTACTATTGCTGATACCCTTTGGAACAGATACTTGATTCTCTTTCTCTGATCTAGTGGGGCATCCCAAATCTCATTTGTACTTGTCAATGCAGAGCCAAGTTTTCAGACCATATAAACACCTTGCATGCACCATTACCCAGCTTTTTATTCCATCATTGGCGGTGGCAACAAGTGTATGAGAATGCACTCCAGCTACACCTGACTTAGATGCATGTAGAGCATCTTGGCATCTGCTAGAATCAGGCATTCTGTTCCATGTTCACATCCAAGAATGCTTTCTCCCCTGAACCAGTGAAAGCCCATGGATAAACTATGCTCTCCTGTCTGTCTGGAGGACACAAGTTTGAGGTCCATCCACATTAGGTGACTCCTCAAGTCCATTGGCCCCCGACCTTGACCAGCTATCCCAGATCCTCTGGTTCTCTCTTTCCAGATCCACACTCCCATTCCATGGGGTCACTCCTCAAATAAACAGCACTCCATAAGACCATGGTCACAGGCTCTACCTTCTACAGGAGACACAGAATAAAATATTAAGTGAATGGGCCTTTAAAATGACAATACTAACAGATCATCAAAGTACAGGATCCTCAAAAAGACAAAATTTTAAAAGTATACCATTTCTTCCCTTCTTGTCACAAAAATATAAAAGATATACAAGATTGAAGAAAATAGTATAAATGACCTTCATGTATCTATCTCCAAGCCTTAGTAATTGTTACCTTTCTTCCTTTTCTAGCAAGTTTTTAAAAGGTAACTTTTAAAAACATTTTATTTAATTGGAAAATAAAAATGTAGATATTTATGTGTGTGATATGTTGTTTTGAAATATGCACATTGTGAACAGATTAAAGATGGCAGAACAGAGGAAGGCAACATGTCTCGGGCTCTCTGAGACTCAGAAATCAACCAGCAGGAAGACTGCTTCTTGGCAAGGGAAAAAAAAGCTGTCAGAACTTAACAGAAGAAAGACAATGGAAACGTGGTGGACTTGTATGCAGCACAGAGAGCAGAGGACTAAAAAGAAAAAGAAATGAGTTAAAGATCTCAATAGAAACCACCTCTGGCTGGCTAGTCTACGTGGAAAATAGAGTCCTACTGTTGGAACACAGCTCATTCAAAACTGACCTCACCATCAACAACATAGAGAAGACATTAATACACAAACAGAACATTCAATAATATGGAATAACATGAAATGACCTATCTTACAGATAATAGGCATCGAAGAAAGTCTGGAAGCACAAATCAAGGATATCAGAAACCTTTTCAGAGAAATAATAGCAGAGAATTTCTCAAACACAGAAAAAGACTTGGACATCCACATACAGGAAACATTCAGAACACCAATAAAACAAGATCAAAGAACTTTCCCACACTATAATGATCAAAATGACTAACATAGAGCCCAAGGAAAGAATATTAAAAGATTGAAAACAAAAAAGCAGGTGACATTCAGGGCCAAAACCATAAGAATCACTCCCCTTTTCAACTCAAGTCATGAAAGCCAGGAGGGGCTGGTATGATACACTCCAGACTCTGAAAGAAAATCTTCCAACCAAGACTGCTTTATCTAGCAAAGATATCATTCAAAATTGATGAAGAAATAAAGACCTTCCAAGACAAGCAGAAACTAAAATAATACCAAGCCAGCACTAGAAAAAATACAATAATAAATAAGAAATAAAATACAAAGGAAAAAGGAGCAAATACCAGAACCAAAGGAGAGGTGAATTCCACCAGATAGGCAACTAAGTGAAAGAGAAATAGCACTCCATCAAACAGAAAATATAATTCAAAATGACAAGGAACAACAATCATCTCTTAATAACATTGAATGTCAAAGGTCTAAACTCCCCAATTAAAAGGCATAGATTGGTAATGTGGATTAAAGAACATAATCCAGCTATATGCTTCATGCAAGAAAATCACCTTACAGGCAAAGATATTCATAGGCTAAAGGTGAAAGGATGGGAAAAGATATACTATGCAAAGGGAGACCAGAAACAAGCAGGGGTAGCAATGCTCATATCTACCAAAGCAAACTTTAAGCTAAAACACATCAGAAGAGACAAAGTGGATACTTTCTTATTAATAAAAGGAACACTAAAACAATTAAATGTAATGATAGTAAACATTTATGCCTGTTATGTTGGTGCACCTACTTGTATAAAACAAACTCTTCAGGATATTAGGTCTCAAATATACTCAAACACAATAATAGTGGGAGACTTCAACATACCACTCACACCACTAGACCAATCTTCTAGGAAAAAGACTCCTCAGACCTAAAGAACACTATAAACCAAATGGACATAATAGATGTATACAGAATATTCCAATCAACAACAGCTGAATACATATTCATCTCAACTCTTTATGGAGCCTTCTCTAAAATATACCACATCCTGGGCCATAGAGCAAGTATCAGAAATTTCAAAAAATGTAGACTTTAAAAAATCTTAGAATAAAAAAAATAGAGACATGTGATACCAAATCTATGGGACACTTTGAAGACCATTTTGAGAAGAAAATGTATAGCACTGAGTGCCAACATAAGAAAAACAGAAAATCACCAAATAAACAACATAATTACACACCTCAAGGACCTGGTAAAAAAGAACAGTCTAATTCCAAAGCCAATAGAAGGCAGGAGATCATTAAAATCAGATCAGAAATCAATGAAATAGAAAATAACAAGAACAAAATAAAAAAGATCAACCAAACAAAAAGCTGGTTCTTTGAAAATATTAACAAGATTGATAAAAACCTAAGCCAAACTAACCAAAAGAAAAAGAAAATCAGTCCAAATTATTAAAATCAGAAATAAAAAAGGAGATATGACCACAGACAGTGGGAAAACCCAGAGTATCATCAGAAACTATTTTGAAAATTTATATTAAAAAAACTGGAAAACATAGAAGAAATTGATAAATATCTAGACACATACAACCTATCTAAATTGAACCAAGAAGATATAGAAAACCTAAACTGACCAATAGCAAGCAAAAAGATAGAAACAGCAATAAAAAGCCTTCCATAAAAGAAAGCCCAGGTCCAGATTCCCAGTTGATTTCTACAAAAAATTTCCAGAAGACCCAAACCCAATACTTCACAAGTTATTCTGTGAAATCAAAAGAGATGGAATCCTTCCAATTCCTTCTATAAGGCGAGTATCACTGTAATATCAAAGCCAAATAAAGATCACTCAAAAATTAAAGACCGCCGGGCGTGGTGGCGCACGCTTGTAATCCCAGCATTTGGGAGGCTGAGACCGGAGGATCCGGGTTCGCGGCCAGCCTCAGCTACCTAGTGAGGCACTCCGCAACTTAGTGAGACTCGGTTTCAAAATAAAGAATAAAAAATAGGACTGGGGGTGTAGCTCGGAGGTAGAATGCCCCTGAGTACCGCAAAAAAAAAAAAAAAAAAAAAAAAAAAATTAAAGACCAATATCATTGATGAACATAGATCATAGATGCAACAATTATAAAGAAAATACTAGTGACACACATTAAAAACCACATCAAGAAAAGTATACACTGTGATCAAATTGGTTTCATTCCCAGGATGCAAGGCTGGTTCACCATACACAAATACATGTTACTCACCACATAAATAAAACAAAAATCACATTATCATCTCAATAGATGCTGAAAAAACATTTGACAAAATCCAACAACCATTCATGTTAAAAAAAAAAAACACTCCAGAAATTTGGAATAGTAGGAACTTACATCAACATCATTAAGGCAATATAAAATAAACTCAAATCCAACATCATATTAAGTGGATAAAAATGCAGGAATTCTCTTTAAATAAGGAACAAGACAAGGATGCCCACTATCACCACTCCTTTTTAACATAGTCCTCAAGACTCTTGCCAGAGCAATAAAGCAAGAGAAGGGTATCAAATAGGAAAAGAACTGAAATTATCTCTATTGTAGATGACATGATCCCATACCTAGAAGACCAAAAAAAACCAAACAAACAAACTCAATTGAAAGACTTCTAGAACTGATTAACAAATTCAGCAAAGTAGTGGGATACAAAATAAATCTAAAAAATTCAGTAGCTTTTCTATATGCCAACCATGAATCCACTGAAAAATAAATCCAGAAAGCAATTACATCCACAATAACCTCAAAAACAATAAGATACCTAGGAATAAATCTAACCAAGGAGATAAAAGACCTCTAAAATGAAAATTATAAAATACTAAAGAAAGAAATTGAAGATCTTAGAAGATGGAAAAATCTCTTTGCTCTTGGATAGGCAGAATAAATATTATAAAATGCCCTTCTTTAAAAAGTGGAGCCGGGCACTGTGGCACACGCTTGTAATCCCAGCATTCGGGAGGCTGAGACCGGAGGATCCGGGTTCTCGGCCAGCCTCAGCTGCATAGTGAGGCCCTCCGCAACTTAGTGAGACCCGTTTTCAAAATAAAGAATAAAAAATAGGGCTGGGGGTATAGCTCGGAGGTAGAATGCCTCTGAGTTCAACCCCCAGTACCACAAAAAAATAAAAAATATAAAAATAAAAAGTGGTCTACAGAGTCAATGAAATCTCTATCAAAATACCAATGTCATTCTTCACAGATCTAGACAAATCAGTCATAAATTTCATATGGAGAAGCAAAAGACCCGGAAGAGCCAAAGCAATTCTCAGCAATAAGAACCATGCAGGAAGTATCACAATTCCTGACTTCAAACTATACTACAGAGCTATAGTAACAAAAACAGCATGGTATTGGCACAAAAACAGATACATAGACTAATTAAACAGAAGAGAAAACTCAGAAACAAATCCATATACTTATAGCCAATTGATTTTCGACGAAGATGCCAAACATATGCATTGGAAAACAGACAGCCTTTTAAACAAATGGTGTTGGGAAAACTGGTGATTCATTTGTAGAAAAATGGAATTAAATCCTTACCCCTCATTCTGCACAGGAGTCAACTCAAGATGAATACAAGGCCTGTAAATTAGACCAGAGACTTTGAAGCTATAGGTCCAATACTCCAACACATAGACACAGGTAGAAACTTCTTTAACAAGACCCCCAAAGCTCAGAAAAATTAAAACAAGAATTAATAAATGGGATGTCATTAAACTAAAAATTTTCTGCTCATTAAAGGAAACCATCAAGAGACTAAAGAGAAAACCTACAGAATGAGAGAAGATCTCTGCCAGCTCTCTGATAGAGGTCTAATATCTAGAATAGGTAACGGGAGGAGGGGGGGACACCCTAATGAGCATGATGTACTTATAAGATCACATCAAAGTCAATCACTAAACTGACCAGGAGATAGGGGGAGGATGGGTGGGAATTGGGGAAGGGTTAATGAGAAATATGTGCATGGATGTCTTTACCTGTACTAATTTGTACCCAACAAAAATGTGTAATTAACCCTGTTGTACCCAAGAAATGTATAAAATTCCATGCTAAAAAATTAAAAATAAAAAAAAAAGAATGTACAAAGAACTTAAAAAACTTTATGCTAAGAAATCAACTAACCCAATCAAGAAATGGGAAATTGAACTAAATAGACACTTCACAAAAGAAGAGATACAAATGACCAATAAGTACATTAAAAATGTTCAGATTGATTAGCAATCAGGGAGATGCAAATCAAAAGTATACTGAAATTCCATCTAACCCCAATCAGAATGGCAATCATCAAGAAGACAAAATAACAATAAATGCTGGTGAGGATGTGGGGATATTGGAACTCTTTTACATTGTTGGTGGGATTATACATTAGTTCTGCTGCTATGGAGATTGGTGTGTAGAGTCCTCAGAAAATTGGGAACGGAGCCATCATATGATCCATCTATACCACTCCTGGGTATCTTTCCAAATGGACTGAAATTAGAGAATTACAGTAGTATATATCCATGTTCATAGCAGCACAATTCACAATAGCCAAATTATGGAACCAACCTAGATGTCCATCAACAGATGAATGAATTAAAAAAATTGTAGGATATACACACTCAGCAATAAAGAAGAATATAATTATGTCACTTGCAGGAAAATAGATGGACCTGGAATACATTATGTTAAGTGAAATTAGCCAGTCACAGAAAGTGAAGGGCCGTATGTTTTCTCTAATGTGTGAAGCCAGGGAGTAATAGGGATACCAGAGGGGCTTCAGATAATGGAGGAGAAACGTCAGTGGAGCCAGAGAGGTGTTCTAAGGGAAAGGGTGAGGAAAGAGTGAGGAATGATGAAGGAAACACTTCCGTTGACATTATATGTGTATGTGGGAATGTCAATGTCAATCTCAGTACCCTGTATGGAGGAGGTGGGAAAGGGAGGGAACCAGGGGAAAGTCCACCAAGTGCTGTGTGCATGTATATCACCATCACTATGATTTGCAGTATGATGTGAGACTATAATGCACCAATAAAAGTATATTAAAAAGGAAATATATACATTGTGGAATGACTCAATTGAGCCAATAAACATATATATTGCTTTGCTTACTTTTGTGTGGTGAGAATATTTAAAATTTGCTCCTTTGGCAATTTTCAAGAATACAACATACTGTTATTAATTATAGTCACCTCATCGTACAATAGATGAGGGTACCTTGGTTACTATAATAAATAATGGGATGCTCTGACTAGCACAACTAGCTAGGCCATTAGCAGTAAAGTACCCATGTGTTGTAAAATTTCAAAGCTTCTAGAATGGAAACTATTGCCGTCTAATTACCATAGTGACTGAGTCAAGGACCAGTATATGACAGAGGCCTGGTCAGTGCATGGTCCTCTCCAGGCCAAGTGCTTAGTTGGGGTGGGCAGACTTGTTCTCTTAGTCTACCCACACTGTAGCTCACATTTTAGTAGATAGTTGTGGAAAGAGACTGTTTTTCCTGTTAGAGCAAAAGGGTAGCATGCATCCTTGTGAGCGCTAGCAGCCATCCTATGCTCACAAAACAAGGTGGTGTCAAGATGGAGCCAACTCCATAAAGGGAGACCCTCTGTGTCCTCAGTGAAATCTCTGAGTGAGATTGCATGGGTTCCTGTCTGATGCACCATTGCTCTAGATCTTTCAGTTGTAAGAACCAATTAATTTCTGTTACTATATAAGATAATAGGGACTTTCTATAACTTCCAAACAAATATATTCTAATTAATTTAGTTTATTTTGAAGTCATGGAGTTTTGCAAAATATTTGAGAAGTTAAAATAAAAATAAGGCAGTTTTAGTTATGAGGAAAAAAATTATGTTTACAGTTTGATTTTGTTTACTAGATAAATAGAGTATTTAACTGGATAAGACATAAAGATATAAAAAAAAAAACCTGTTTTTTAACCCTGAGATTATTGCTAATCACTAGGTGTTGCTATTTTTGCTAACCCAGAAATACAGTTATACTTCTCCGTTCCTTTGGTGCTAGACTCTCTTCTCAGTAGGTGATGTTGTTCCCTGGGCCATTCCCAGTCCTAAAGGGAACACTGGCTAAAGGGAATAAAAAGAAAACCTAAGCCAGGTATCGTGGTGCATGCCTGTAATTCCAGTGCTTGGAAGGCTGACACGGGAGGATTGCAGGTTCAAGCACAGCCTCAGCAGTAATGATATTCTCATCAACCTAGTGAGACTCTCTTTCAAAATAAAAATAAAATAGGGCTGGAGATGTAGCTGAGAAGTAGAATGCCCCTGGGTTCAATCCCCAGTACCACAAAAGATAGTAAGAGAGAGAAAGAGAGAGGAAAGAGAGAAAGAGAGAAAGAGAAAGAAAGAAAGAAAGAAAGAAAGAAAGAAAGAAAGAAAGAAAGAAAAAAGAAAGAGAGAGAGGGAGGGAGGGAGGGAGGGAGGAAGGAAGGAAGGAAGGAAGGAAGGAAGGAAGGAAGGAAGGAAGGAAGGAAGGAAAGAAAGGGAAGGACGAACCTAGAGCTTACCTTGTTCGTCCACACCAAGCTAATGCTTTGAAACATCAAACACATTTTTCAAACTCATTTCTTCTCTTGTGAATTTCCTACAACCAACAATTTATAGTACTAAACCTGGAAGAAAAATTCTGTGACCTTAAGAATTTATGACCTAAGCTTTATGGGATAAAAATAGGCAGAGCAGCAATTGAAATTTATGTTACTTAGGAAGGTAGTACAAATGGGGTCAGTACAGAAACACCCCCAGGAGTCTTGCAGGCCGCTTTCCCACTTTCTCACTGATGCATCTACTGCTTTTCTTTTTTAAAAAAAAAATATGGAAGATATTCACAAAGTCACTGAGCACTTACTTTGCAGAACAATAAAGAAAGCAACAAAGACACACACTGTGACACAAAGAACAAGAAAGGCACCGTCAGCTAGAGAAGCTGTGAGCTCAGAAGAATTGGAGCTAGGTCATAGAAGGGAAACATGAGGCCAGGATGAGAGAAATGGACGAGCGGTTAGAACCCATTTTCTGCCAGTTCTATTGTAGAGAAACCTTTGGTGGCACCACAGGGCCAACTGCTCCAGAGACAAACACTGAAAGCGTTTCATAACATGTCTCCATCTCCCCAAATACATCTGGCCAATCTCTTAATCTCTACTGTGAACCTCTATTCCTACTGCATACTCACTTTCTACACAGCCACAGTCCCATTATCTGGTTTCAAGGCTGCCCTGCCTGCGTTGCCCTCTCATTCTTCACACACATCTCCATGGAAATCCAACCACTATCAGGACTCACTGCACGTTCTTCCATACCCTCTTCCGGCCTCAGCTGATCTCTCCAGTTCTTTGAGACCTGGCTAAACTAAGCCTGATGCTTCTCTTTCTGTAAGAAGTTGGGAAATGAATGAACAATTGAAAAAATGAAGTAAATAAGCTGTTTGAACTGTTCTTGTCCATTCTTGAATGCTCATTGCCTTGCTCTGTTGACTATTTCATGCAAAAAGTTTCCTCTTTTCCTATACATTGTGCATTTTAGACAAATCCGAACCTAATAGACACAACATCAGAAAAATTACTTTTAATACTGGGAATCTTTTGCATCCCTGTCTTCAACAGTGATTTTCTTTAGTGAAAGAAAGATAGTGTTCTGGGGAAAGTGTTCTGTGTATGAAATTTCTCTTTCCTGTTGCTAGAATTATTCAAACAAAAGCAGGACAATCACTTGGGGGCAATTTTGTGAAGGAGATTCACACACCAGATGAATTTTGGAATTATAAAATGCATTCTGACTCAGAGACTTTGCCACTGTCTACCACCATTCCTCAGAACAATAGTGCTTACTATCTTTCTACACTTAGGAAGGTCAATTTTGTGACCTGTCTTTGGTTATACGTGTATGTCAAGTGGTCCACGACATCTGATACATGGGGGCCTCATTTACTTCTAAATTTGAATAGCCATAAGTATCTCATTTCTCATGTTCTAAACTACAACAAAAGCATGAAGGAAACACATTTAAAGTATTATTCCTTGGAGGATTTTTAAAAAGCTTTCTCTAGAACTATACAGAAGTGTAGCCAATGCTCATACCTTGTAAAATGCAGAATTATAGAATTTTATTCACTTTGGACTTTCAATGCAAGTGAATACTGAATTAAGAAGCATCCAGTTAAAACAAACTCTGTCAAAAGCCTTATACTTTCCAAGTCTGTCTGCCAGACATCCTCTCTGGCCTTCCTCTTGCTCTGTGAGACCTTTTAGATTTCCATAGATAGACCCCATAGAAATAAAACACTAGACTCTCTAGAAATGGGCTGAGAAGATGCTTGGTTTTCTCTGTCCCTGATGATTTATTTATAGAGGGCTGCCCTGGGATGCAGTGCTCATATCATTCATCCAACATTCAATGCTTAAACACACTATGCAACTTCCCTACGAATTAAAGGAATTCACTACCTCCCCAAATCGACAGACCATGGGACTGTTTGAATTTTTTTTTTCTTTACACTGAATTAACAGTCAGACTGTGACCTCTACTCATTGATTCCAGACAAAATAATTAAATTACAAAATGCGTGAAAATATTTTCTGGTTTACCCAGAATCCCCACGTTTTGGGTAAATAATTTTGACCCCTGTAACAATTGTCTGGGAGGTATTTATTCTACTTTGATTTTCCTCTCTTATGATGAGTGCCCACACACTGATACAGTTCTTTGGGAATATATTGACCAGCCTTTAGTGAAAGAGCAATCCCACCTCCCTCATCCTGGATTTCAAAGCTGCATCTGACATCTCTGATGGGCTTCTTTAGCTATCTTGGCCACACCTTGTCCAAGGCTCTGGCCACTAGTTCCAGCACTCTGTGGGCGCTGAATAAGTTCAAGCAGGTGTAAACAGACAACACCTTGTTCCTCACGCTGCCATCATGTGTCTCTTGCCACCTCCATATGACTTACCGTGACACTGAGGTTTGGAGATATTGCAGGCCTGTTCAGTTTCCATGCGCCCAACTTCCACAAGACAAGCATTTGGCCAACTTAAGGCTGGAACTCACAATTAGAATCTCCCCAGTGCCCCCTCCCTATAGTCTAGCCCCAAATTATGCGGTTCATATGACCCAGCAGAAATCATCCCATGGGATTGAGCCATCAGTCCCCTCTTGATAACGAGCAGTGGTGGGATTCATAAGACACCTTCCTATAGACTCTCCTTCCTTTCCAGCCTTACTACTCCTTCTCTTCATTCTTCCTTCCCTGATAAAATAATATGAAATAGTAGTGCTTAAGCTTTGATACCAGTCTCTGCTCTCTGGGGTGTTTAAATTAAAGCAATAATCATAGGCATGCAAGCCAAGTTGCATGTGCCTTCTTGTCATTCCTATTATAGTACAAAGCCATATTGAAAATGTGTTCATATACAAATCTGAAATTTGTTTCTTTGTTGAAATAACAATAACAATAATGATTATGAGCACACACAGTGCTTATTAGGAGCCAGATTAGTGTAGATACTGTATAGATATTGACTCATTTAATCTTCCCAGCACATTCAAGAGACAATTATTTTGCCAAGCCAGCCAAGAATTCTTGGCTACTCATTTATCACAATCTCTTTTAAATATCCTTCTAGTTTCTTAGTCCATTAAAACTTAACTGGCCTTCCATTAATATAATTTGCTAAATCATTAATAAAATGATGAATCAGGCAAGCAGAGATGATGGCAGAGTCCTATAGCAAATTACCAGGGACTTATTTCCAAGATCATCATTCTTGATCAACCACTAACAAATTTCACATAATTGTAGCATAGTCCCTATTTACTTATCTCATCTACAAAGAGAGCAAGAAAGACATCATTAGTCACCTTAGTAACACTCAGACATGCTACATCAAAGCATTCTCTGAATCAATGCTTTAATAACCCTATCAAGAAAGGGATTTGGTTTAGTGGAGCATAGTTCACTTTTGGTGAATCCTATGCTTGATATTTTATTCCAAACTTTAAAAATTTTATTTTCCAGGCTTTGGAGGAATTTCAAGCTCACAAAAAAACAAAAACAAAAAACAAACAAAAAAATCTTTTTTCTTCTAAGAAAAAAAAAGGTTGTATTTCTTCCTTTACAGTCTTTTCATGTCTTCCAGTCCACGTGATTTCCTTAAACGGCATAGAAAATGCTTCTTGTTAGCTAGTTCTCCTTTCTTTCTTTTCTTCTTTCTTTCTTTCTTTCTTTCTTTCTTTCTTTCTTTCTTTCTTTCTTTCTTTCTTTACTTTGCGGCACTAGGGATTGAACTCAGGGGCATTCTACCTCCGAGCTATACCCACAGCCCTATTTTTTATTCTTTATTTTGAAACAGGGTCTCACTAAGTTGCGGAGGGCCTCACTAGGTAGCTGAGGCTGGCCTCGAACCCGAATCCTCCAGTCTCAGCCTCCCAAATGCTGGGATTACA
>PVLC010008001.1:46216-60887 GCA_004027655.1 Graphiurus murinus
ACTGGGGATTGAACTCAGGGGCATTCTACCTCCGAGCTATACCCCCAGCCCTATTTTTTATTCTTTATTTTGAAACCGGGTCTCACTAAGTTGCGGAGTGCCTCACTAGGTAGCTGAGGCTGGCCGCGAACCCGGATCCTCCGGTCTCAGCCTCCCGAATGCTGGGATTACAAGCGTGCGCCACCACGCCCGGCTTGGACCCTGTTTTGAAATAAAAAGTAAGTAAAAAGAGCTGAGTGTGGAGCTCAGAATACCCCTCAGTTCAATAACCAGTGCCAAAAAAAAGAAAGAAAGAAAGAAAGAAAGAAAGAAAGAAAGAAAGAAAGAAAGAAAGAAAAGGGGAAAGAAATCATCCCTGTCTAGACCTTCAGTTCTCTCTTAGCAATTGGCCCTGGCTTTCGTGTCATTCTTTAGAATAGAGAGTCAAGTAGAATTTTTAGTTCTGCTTCATCTTCAAAACACTGATGTCATGTTTTAACTATTTGGATTTTTTTTTTTCTGGTGCTGGGGATTGAACCCAGGGGCCTTCTACCTCCACGCTACACCGCCAGCCCTATTTTTAATTCTTTATTTTGAAACAGGGTCTTACTAAGTTGTGGATGGCCTCACTAAGTAGCTGAGGCTGGCTGCGAACCTGGATCCTCCTATCTCAGTGTCTCAAGTACTGGGATTACAAGTGTGCACCACCATGCCTGGCCTGGGATTTTAATTATAATCTTTTAATTTTGATTCTCTCAATGTTTCTACATCCCACTAAGAAACGTGACTATTAGTAAGATTCTTATTCAGCTGCAATCACCCATAGCATAGTAGTCTAAGAAATACCATGTTCCCAGGAGCATTACCCCATCCCTCTTTGGAGGTAGGGGTTATCCATTTCTATTCTATTTTTACAAATTATTTTCTTTCATTTTAATAATTTGAATCTTCTTTATTTAAAATTTATTAATAATTCAAATTCCATTTTAAGATGCATTTCTGTGCTTGACAAGTACAAATCTTCAAATATCTACTCAGCCTGAGCTGTCATCTACATCCTAATAGAGACTCATCCCACCTCCAGGCAGAAGATTCCTAACCAGTGCCAATGTGAGGCAGGCACAGAGTAAGAATTATTACTCCATGGTGTTAGGACTCTGTGACTCATTCCCACTTTATTCTTGAGGTGGTAACAAGAATCATGGGTCAGACACATTCTAACCTAATGGAATCACTCTCATGTCCAGACTGTGATCTACTATTAAATGTTCACTTTGCATTTACTGTGCAAAGGAAAGATTGCATGTGAATCTTTTCGTTATTGTGTTTTGTCTTCTGAAAATGATCAGATGATGTACAGGTCATCCCCTGAAAAGATTCTTTCTTTTAAAACCTTTGCCACCAAACCAGAAAACACAGCCCACTGTGTGCAGGAAAATTAAAGATCAGGCTAATTCTGGAAGGACAAGATGAAGGTTGGCTCTCCCTCTTGGTGCAGGCTGCTTCAGGCTCCATCCGTCTGCCCTTGGAGGAATTGTCAGTGAAAATAAGAGATAAAGTACTGACTTTAACCATTAAAAAAAAAATCCTTCTTTTGAAAAGCAGCTTTAGCAATGACTAAGTACTCTATAAATATTAGAAATTCTTTTTATTATTCTAATTTCACGCTGATGGAGAAATTTCTATTTTCTTTTTCTTTTTTTTAACATTTGGGGCCAGTCCTAGGTAAGGGCATGAATTGCACTTATCTTTAGAACCTGCTAGCACTTTCTTTTGTTCAGGCCTCCACCCCAGTTCCAGCCCCTTTCTTCTCCATGGTGAGCCACAATCTCTAATCCCCAACTCTGTGACAGTTGGATGGGAACTATTGATGATCTAAAGATCTATTCTCACATTTCCTAGAGATGTTGAGGTTCTATATCAGTAAGTTCAGGACAATACTTGGCCTTGGCCAACATTAGTCACCACCTTTGTGCCTGAGAGGCAACAAACAAGATCCACCCTGTGCTCAGACTGTGTAACACTAAGAGGGATGGGGTACTCCTGGATCAATGAAGTCATCTCCATGACTTATCTTAATCAACCCATTCCTAGGCCCAACCTTCAATCTCCTGAGATCACTTAGCAGAAAAAGTAGAAATCCAAATTTGAAATGATCTTATCAGGCAAGGTGGGAAAACCTGCATTAGAGAACACTGCTTTCTGTTTGGGTAGCCATTTTATAGAAAAGAGGTATACCATACAGCTACTTAGGTCCAGGGACTCAAACTACTAAACGGTAGCACTAGAATTTGAGCAGAAAGCCAAGGTTTCCTTGTGCTAAGAAGTAGCCTTAGTCTACTATTTCTTATGACTTTCTATCTCCCTTGACTCCCTCTCTTTAGGAAGCAAATTTTCAAGCATGGAAATAGAGGATCCTTCCTGCTCTGAATTCTATTCTTTCTTAAAGTGGAGTACTTATCACTGTGATATGACTCAATCACACAGTCCTGACTCAGAGAGTCACAAGACAGAAAACAAAGAGAGACACCCAAGGGAACTTGGCTATGCCAAATCCAGCTGACATTGTAAACTCATCAGTCACAGGTGCTACATTTAGACCACCCAGATCAAATCAAGCCATTTGACCTTCTCTACTGCTATGTGAGAGTAGATAGGGCAGAGTGGGAAAAGCATGATAGGCTTAACAATTGGGTAGATCTCAGTTCAAATCTTGTCTCTAGCACTTATTAGCTTCCCACTCCAAGCCCCAGTTTTCATATCTATAAGATAAAAAAAAAAAGAATATAGCTATCTGTTGGGTTATTATGTGCTCAGCACATAATAGATATTTAACTCTTTCTACTGCATGCAAGATCCAGGTTAGAGAGGGAAGAAATGTGTCATAGTGCTGGGGTCCAGCCCTCGAGGCAATGGGGTTGGGGGTCCCTTGACAGGTGTGGAATGAGATGAGGTCACGAGAATACGCTCACACCAAATGCAGTGAAGAAGCATATCTGTTTTATTGTTTGTTAGTTGCTGTTTTATACTTTTTTTTTTGCAATGAGGCATATAGAACAGGAATTTCTACACGTATATAAAAATTCTTTTCCATTAGTTAAAATCTTTTTGCTTAGCCCCTTTAAGCAGTGTTCTATCTTATCCCAGGTAGTTAGAGGGTTAATGTATCCTGTAAAAATTTCAGGGAGACCAGGTGGGAGTGAGCAAAAGACTATTTGTAGTAGCTATTTAGATAAACTTACAAGTTTCTAGACTAATGCTTGTGAGAGGTTAATGAATTGGGTTGTCTTGAGGCACTGTTTTTTGTTTTTGTTTTTGTTTTTTCAGCTAAGAGATCAGTATCTGTCAGGCCACATGTTTCTAAGAAATTTTCCTTTATAATTAATGTAAAAGCAAAACCCAAAGCACCCCAAATTTCCAGAATATAATAATGCAAAGTGGGATATGCCAGGCATTCCTTCTTTTGGAATCATCTGTTTTGCAGTACTCCAGCAGACCAAGCCTTGCTCAAGATCCAACTATTAAGGAGCTGTGGCATCACAGGATTTGGTGACATACCGGGTCATGGAGAGTAGGAGACCACTTCACAGCAATGAAACCATCCTTTTCTTCCATACAGATCCACATTGTAAGAGCATTTATAGGTGCCTGACTGTTGACTGTGCAGAAAGCCACCTAGCCAGACACACAGACCTGTCCGCTGTCCTTTTCCTGTGCCTTATTTGCAAAGAGAGAAATAATCAAGGAGTAATGACAGCCTATGAGAACTTGCATACAGCAGTACCCTTGCTGATATCTCACACCCCAAGCCAAGAAACCTGAAGGACA
Source organism: Graphiurus murinus (assembly GCA_004027655.1). Lineage (NCBI taxonomy): Eukaryota > Metazoa > Chordata > Mammalia > Rodentia > Gliridae > Graphiurus > Graphiurus murinus. The sequence goes on from PVLC010008001.1 coordinate 50,024, forward strand.
AGGCCCCTAGATGCGTCCAAGTCCTGTGATTCTGGTTTTCTGCCATCCCATCATTTCCCACCAGGGGGCAGGGCAGAGGCGGGCCTGTTTCCCAGTCCTCATTTGCCTGGAGTTACCTGACAAATCCAGCTTACATTTAGTTTGACCATTAGAAAACTGAAATTGGGGCAAGTGAGGGGAAGGAAATTAACATTTATTTGGTGAGTGGTATGTTCTAGCACCCTACTATATTTTCTTCCTTTTGAAAGACACTGTTTGTTTTGAGATAACTATATGCTCACAGGAAGTAAAAAAACAAAAAACAAACAAAAAAACCCAAAGCGCCCTGTGTACCCTTCCCTACCTTCTCTCCATGCAAAAAGCTGGGGTATGGGGGGATGAGCAGAAGCACACAAGAAGAGGCAAGTCATTGCCGTTCTCCTAGTTCCCAGTTTGGGTAGTAGGCTTATGGGTATCCATTGTATTACAAGTTTAGTTATTTACTGACTTATAACAAAACATATTGGCTTAAAACCACATTTTATTATTTGTGTTAAAATAATTAATTGGGAGGCCATTAGACTGAGCTGGCTCTGGTGACCCATGCTCCTGCCTAAGCAAACCAAAGCTCAACTCAGCGCAAATGGTCTTAGCCAATCAGACTATTGGTTAATAGGTATTACATTTTAACTAGGGACTTTCCATTAGAATAATCCAAGAAAGTGACTCCTCCACCTTAACCATCCAAATATTTTCATTGCCTGGTTTTGAGTTCAACTTATAAAAGCCTTCTCCTCACACCCCTCTGGCAGATCCCGGAACCTGCATAGTCTGGAGCAACCCTATTCATGAATTGTTATCTGACTAAATAAACTCTTTTACATTTTAATGTGCCAATGATTATAACATTTCTAAGAATTCTGTGGCTTTGCTGGGGCTCAGCTGGACAGTTTTCTTGATGGTCACAGTGGGGTCTGGAACTTCCAAAATTGTTTTACTTACGTATCCTTGATGGGAATGGATGGAAGGCCGGGCTCGGCTGCAACACTGGGATGCTGGCCTCTCTCCACCTGGTCTCAAGACCTCTTTCTAGTCCTTCTCCACTGACCTCTCCATGTGATCTTTCCAGCAGGATCATTAGACTTCTTACATGGTGGCTCAGGGTTACTAAGAGCACAGAAACAAAAGCTACCAGGTTCTCTTAAGATTGGCACAGCAAACCTATTGAGCTATATGTTAGCTAATGCAAGTCCCAGTGCCAGTGCTGATTCCAAGTGACATGATATGGGTGCCAGCAGGAGTGGTTCATTCGGGGCTGTCTTTGTAAAATACCAATCACTGTTGAAATACATTAAAGTAGAGCCTCACAAGGACCAATGTTAAAAAAATATATCACATATATATAAATATATCACGCTTGTAATCCCAGCATTCGGGAGGCTGAGACCGGAGGATCCGGGTTCGAGGCCGGCCTCAGCTACCTAGTGAGGCACTCCGCAACTTAGTGAGACCCGGTTTCAAAATAAAGAATTAAAAAATAGGGCTGGGGGTATAGATCGGAGGTAGAATGCCCCTGAGTTCAATCCCCAGTACCGCAAAAAAAAAAATATATATATATATATATATATATCACATATATGTTAGTGTATACAAACAAATTCTGGAAGGATCGATATGCTGCTAGTGCTGGTTATTTCTGTGGTTAGAATTACAAGACACTTTTGCTTCCTAAGTTATGTATTTTTCTGATGTTGTAATTTTAAAGTAATGAATATAGTTGTAAAATTAGGCTTTGGAAGGACAGTGATGATTTCAGGATAAATAACTTCTCAGGGGATCAAAGTACAATTTCATCTGGCTGGAGAAAAAACAGCAACTGGGGGCTTGGACAGTCTGGCCACCTAAGACTATGAGACAAGCTTTGCATGCTACAGACATTTGCTGATCATGCTGTTGGGTTGGTGTCCATCTTCAGAGAACCCAGGCCTACCCATTCAGTCTAGCAGTGGTGGCCCCAGGCTGCTGAGGTGACCTCTGAGCCCCATGTTGAGCGTGCATCACTAGGATGCATAAGGGTTCATTAAAAAAAGAGTTGTGGGATGCAAAATCTCATATAGGACTTCATTCAATTATTCAATAAGCAATGTGGTTTAGGATCAAGAATTTAGGGCTACTTAGTTTGGAAGGCTGGAATGATACCTGGCTTCTGAGGAAAAAAATTCTTCATAAAAATAAATAAATAAATAAATAGATGTTAAGCATAGTGACCCCCGCCTATAACCCCAGTGTTTGAGAGGCTGAGACAGGAGGATCACAAATCCACAGCCAGCCTCAGCAATTTAGCGAGGCCCTCTACAACTTAGTGAGACTCTGTTTCAAAATAAAAAAAATTAGTCAGTCACAAAGAGTAAAAACGCATATGTTCTCCCTAATATGCGGATGCTAGAAAGAAGATGGGGCATAAGAGGGACTCCAGATGAAAAAGAAGAAACCCTAGATAAGCAAAGAAGTTGACATAACTGAAGGTGATTAATGCACATGATATACTTTCATAAATATATCAAAGTCAGTCACTAAACTGAACTTGAGAAGGAGGGAGGGCGAGGGAGTTGGGTGGGAATTGGGGAAGGGTTAAATGAGAGATGTGTGCATATATGCCTTTATCAGCTTGTACCTAACAAAGATGTATGATTACAATGCACCAATTAATATGAAAAATAAAAAATAAATAAAAAAATAAAAATAAAAAAGAATAAATAGGGCTGGGGGTATAGCTCAGAGGTCAATGTCCCTAGGTTCAATACCCAGTAACCAACCCCCCCCCCACATACACACACAAATGTGTACCTTAAATAATGATAGCAGCTACCATTTACTGAAGGTTAATCTTTGCCAGATTAAAGTATTGCACTTGCACCATGTCATTTAGTTTGTTGTGGTTGGAATTTGTCCCCCAAGAGGTCATGTGTTGGAAACTTAACCTCCAAATTCATATGTTAGTGGTATTTGGAGGCAAGGCCTTACAGAGGTAATTAGGAGTAGGTGAGGTCACTAGAGTGGGGCTCCCATAATGGGCTGAGTGGCTTTATAAGAAGAGAAACTTGAGTTGGCATGCTTGCCCTCTACCATGTGATGCTCTCCACCATGTTTGATACAGCAGGATGACCCTCACCCAGTACCAAGGAGACACTCTTGGACTTCCAGTCTCCAGAACTGTGCACCAAATGAACTTCCATTCTTTCTAAGTCACCTGGTCTGAGGTATTCAGTTATGGCAACAGAAAACAATAGAGCCATAAAACTCTTATATTAATCCCATGATGGAGATATCAGCATCCCACTTTATAACTGGGGGAAATGGGGCCTCTTAAGGGTAAGTAACTTGCCAAAGGTCACATAGATCCTAAGAGGTCTAGCTAACCTCAAATTCTGCACACGCAACCCCTCTGTAGTAATGACTCAGATGAGGTAAAGGCTCCCAGGGACCGGGGGACTTGCCTCAGATGGCACCCCTACACTTAACACTGATTCTCTGGAAACATACATCTCCTTAGGGAAGTCCCCTTATGCAGTTCCTGAATCCCAGGACTCACATACACAGTAGCCCTGGTAATCTCCCAGCTAGAGCAACCAAGGGTTATTAGAATTGATGTGCAGATTTCCAAAGGTAGAAAGCTATGTTTAGGGAGGATATCATAATTAACTACTATACAGGCCACCTTTACTGTAAGCTGGTATCCCTTAAAGGTTTAAAAATAGAGATACTGCATAGGATCTTTTGCAGGGACATATAAAATTTCACATTAGTTTAATCAACAGGACTTCCTTATAGATCCTGCATCCAAACTGCCCCACACCCCACCAGGACCAAAGTGGTCAGCTCTATGACATGCCCAGCAGCTGCCTCTCCTAGCTGCCAAGATCTCTAAACAGTGGCAAATGGGGGTGGCAAGAACTAGGAGTTCAGTCATGTTGAGATAGACTCAACAGGGCAAGTGGGCAGTAAGTTACTGTTCAAGGGTGTGGTAGGCTCCTGGCCTGACTGCCTCAGGCAGACAGAAAGTCCTCTCGGCATGGTCCTCAAAGAGGGCAATCCTGACTTCTCTTGAGTATCCAGGGCAGAGTGTTCCAGCAGATGATGGCCAAGCATTGAGAAGTGATTTATACTAATTGCCAGCCTCTGTTTACAGACTCTGCCTCATCCCTGGTAGGTAAAGAGTTTGCCTTTGAATATAGGGAGGCATCAAGCTGGTTTCAAAGCAGAACTTTTCTGCATGCAAAACCACCTCCATAACCACCCACAGGCAATATCCACCAGTGTCTGATATTGCCTATTATGTGCTCAATTTTAGGTGCTTTATAAATATCCACTCTCACTCCCACTGGCTTTATAATACAATGATCTTTATGATAATATGCAAGTACTATTTTTACTTCCATTTTTCAAATGAGGACATCAGGCAAGGCAATACAATGAGAGAAGAATCTTCACCAGGCCCAGACCTCCCAGTCTCCAGTTTACTTCTCTTTTTAATGAAACTGTGCTGATTCCTTCACCTTGAACACCAAGGAAATATCTTATTGTTTACCATATGGGTAAAAATCAAAGAATTGAACAGCATATGACAAGGGAGTGAGAAACAGATCTTTTCCTGGAAGGCATAACCTCTTGGAAGAGTAATTTGGCAAAAAGGCATCAAAGTTAACAACATATAGAGCATTTGATGGAACAATTGTACTTGGAATTTTTGAGAGCACTGGTCCTCAGAGTGTGATTCCTGGACCAGTAGCATCTGTATCACGTGGACATTTGTCAGGAAAATCACTTCTTGAGTTGCACCTCAAACTTATTGAATTAAACACTCAAGGGTCAGCATTCTGTGCATTTACAAGCCTCCAGGTGATTCTATACATGCTAAGTTTGTTAAACTTAAATGTTAAACCACTGTTCTAGACATATACTTGCTCCTGTGTAAAAAGACATACTTAAAAAGCATCTTTGCAATGTTGTTTAAAATTACAAAATAAAGCCAGTGTGGTGGTGCACCCCTGTAATCCCAGAACTTGGAAGGCTGAGGCAGAAGGATTACAGTTTCAAGACCAGCCTCAGCAACTAGATTCTCAGCAACCTAATGAGACCCTTTTTCCAAACAAAAAATAAAAAGGACTGGGAATGCAGCTCAGAAGTAAAATGCCCCTGGGTTCAATCCCTAGTACCAAAAAAAAAAAAAAAAAAAAAAAAAAAAAAAAAAAAAAAAAAAAAAAAAAAAAAAAAAAAAAGAAAGAAAGAAAGAAAAGAAAAGAAACCTGGGCATGGTGGTGCACACTTGTAATTCTAGTGCTTGGGAGGTTGGGAGGTTGAGACAGGCAAAGCACAGGTTTGCAGCTAGCCTCAATAACATAGTGAGGCTCTCAGCAACCTAGTAAGATCCTATTTCAAAGTAAGAATAATGGCTGGAAGTGTAGCTCAGAGGTAGAATGCCTCTGGGTTCAATTCCAAGTACCACAAAATAATAATAATAATAATAATAATAATAATAATAATAATATGCAAAATAAAAGAAAGATGGAAAGAGCCTAAATGACCATCAAAAGAAATGCATTGAAATGATTAGGGTATGTCTCTAATCATTTGGAGTGGAGTACTATATAAGAATTAAAAATAATGAAGCAGCTTTGCATGTTCTGATACTAAAATCGTTAGAATATACGATTGCAGTCATAACAAAGTTGCAGATGTATGACAATGTTTATAATGTCCTACCATTTGTGTTGAAATATTCATTAGACACATGCAGATTTCTAACCTCCTAGAAAATCTCTGAAAGTATGAACAAGACACAAGTACTAGCAAGTATAAATACAAATGAACAAAGTGTCTCTGTGGAGGAAAACTGTTCTGGGGACTACAACATGGAATAGTTACTTTCATTTTTTTTTCCTTTGAATGCTTTAATTTTGTACATTTTGTGCCATTTAATATCTACAGTTTTGCCCTAGGGACTATACACTATTGATTTGGATTCTTCTAACAGTTCTAGAAGTCAAGTAATAAGAGACCCTGAGGTACACAGGAAGTGGAAAGAAAATGAAATTATCATCATTTAAATGTCTTCATGTTAGTTAATAAATTGTTAATGTCATGTGTCTCGAACTGCTCCTTGGTTCTCTGCAGTAACCAGGAAGGAAAGAAGACTCATCAGGGTCTTTTAAGTTCAATAAAGAGACAAGGTGAATGTGACACACACACACACACACACACACACTTCATACATATACACAATGAAATCTCCTATCCCCTTCAATTCCTTTAATTGAATGAAAAGAATTGGAGATACTTAGCTAGTGACAAGGAGACTTAAAAGGACATGACAATTGGCCTTAGGTATCTAAAAGGAAAATTAGTTAGACAGATCTATGTTCAGATTCAGAGGACAGAACAGAGCTCATAAATTCTAAAAAGCTTAAAGAATGCAATTTTCAAATTTTTAAAAGTTTTTAACTACAAGAAATAAATTTTAAAAATAGACCTGGCCACAGAATCAACCAAAGTGTCCATAAACAAATGAATGGATAAGGAAATATGGTACATGTATGCAGTGGTACATGATTCAGTCTTAAAAGAAAAAGTCCTGTCATTTGTAACAACATGGATGAACCCGAAGGACATCACATTAAATGACATAAGCTAGACACAGAGGCAAATATTGCATGATCTAACTTACATGTGGAATCTAAAAAAGTTGAACTCATAGAATCAAAGAAGAGATTGTAGTTACTGAACAGATAGTTCTTGGGTAAAGGGGAAAGACTAGGGAAATTTTGGTCAAAAGATAGAAAAATCTCATGTAGACAGAAGGAATAAGTTTAGGAGATCAATTATACAATATGGTGACTATAGTTAATACAAATTTAGTATATACTTAAATTGTGGAGAATAGATTTTAAGTTTTCTCACCATACAAGCAAAAGATGAGAGGTAATGCACATCATTTCGCTTGATTTGGCCATTCCACAGTGTTTAGGTTTTAACACATTATGCTTTACACTGTAAATATACATAATTTTGTCAACTTAATAAACAAAGCCAATAAGAATAAAGAAAAATATATCTATACACCTCATCAAGTAGTAAGTTCCCCATCATCAGATACATTCAAGCAATAGCTGAGGTTGTCTTTTTGGGGTTTTTTTGTGTATTTGTTTTTTGTTTTTGCGATACTGGGAATGGAACCCAGGGGTCTTCTACCTCTGAGTTACACCCCCAGTCCTATTTTTTATTCTTTGTTTTGAAACAGGGTCTCACTAAGTTGCAGAGGGCCTCACTAAGTAGCTGAGACTGGCCACGAACCCAGATCCTCCTGTCTCAGCCTCTCAAGTACTGGGATTACAAGCATGTACCACCACTCCCTGCTGAGGTTGTTTTTTAAAGAATTTAAAAAGTGTTTGGAAGACACTTAGATTTCGAAAGTTTCTAATTTCTGAGATACTAAATGCTATGCTGTGGCCACAGATTCACTTGTGTAAGTTATCAAGCATAAACCATTTGCTAACTAGACTGGAAACGTCTTGTTCTTATTTATTTTGGACAAATCCTTGCTTTCTCTTATATTGATGGAACCAAAAATTTACCACCAATGATTCATAAATCTGTGGCCACACAGTGGCTGCAACACTTGGCTTCCTGAAACACTCGAGAGAAGTGGATCTCCACTGAGGGATACCTGAGAAATTAACATTCATTTATAAATTAGAATCTCTTCTCTAATGAGAGTGAGAGCTCTGTGGACGCAAGCTTTGGGGTATTTGATTGTTTATGCTGAGGAAAAACAAGGAGAAGGAGACTATATGAAAATGTTCAGCTCTGAGGTTATGGGAGACATGAATAAGGTCTTAGTATTTAAATGACCATCATTTATAAGTGAGCTCCTGTGATCCCAAGGGCCGTGCTGAGGCCCAAACTCAATGTGATGAGAAGAAAGAGAGAGAAGAACTTCACAGCAACCCAAGCTATCTGAAATGGGATATGGTCCCTTGGACAGTAGTGAGTTCCTTGTTATCATTAAGGATGCTCAATCCAGCTAGATAATCACTTTTAAATTAAGACCAGCCTCAGGGTGGGGGGTAAACTTGATGACCTCTAAGGTGCTGATTCTCAAAAGATGTTTCACTGGTTCCCTGGTGAGCTGAGAGAGTCTGATTGTCTAAAACTGATCCATACATAATTCTTCTACTCTCTTTTATAACAAATGAAGAACTGCTCCCAAGAGTACAATTAATACTCACAACCTACCCAGAAAGTTTTTAAGGGTAACCTTATTTATTTATTTTCATGATACTGGTGATGAACCCAGGGGAATTCTACCTGTCTATACCCCCAGCCTTTTTTATTTTTTGTTTTTTTGAAACAGAGTCTCACTAGGTTGCTGAGAGTCTTACTGTGTTGCTGAGGCTGTACTTGAACCTGTGAACTTCCTGTATTAGCCTCCCAAGCACTAGGATTACAGGTGTGCACCACCATGACCAGTTACTAATTATTAAAGTAACATCAAGTTACTTTTAAACTAATAAATATATTTGTATTGATTTTATATTAAATAGTCATTGATAATCTCAGTTTCTATAGGTTGGAAGTCTCGGCATGATGTGGCTGAGTTCTCCTGGTGTCTGGGTATTAATGAGAAAGATAAAACCTAATAAGTTATTCACATTTCAATACTCAGGGTATCATAAGGTGAACATCAAGGTATCTTGGCTAGGCTGCTTATCTCATCTAGAGCTCAGGTTCCTCTTCCAAGCTCACTTGTTTGGGGATGAATTCAACAGCTTGCAGTCATAAGACTAAGATCCCTATTTATTAGCCTGCTATTAGCTAGGGATTATTATCAGATTCTAAAGGCTACCTGCATTCCTTGACACATGATCCCCTTCGACAAGGAGAATTTCTGTAGTCAAATACTTCTTTTGCTTGGAATCTCTGACTTCCTGTGCTTCAATCTCTAGATCCAGATTTTAAGGGCTAGTGATTAGGTTAGGCCAACCAAAGAAATGTTCCTTTCTTGAAGTCAGCTGTGCTTAGAACACAACCTAATCATGGGAGTAAAATTTATCAAATTTATAGTCCCAGGGGCTATGCAAAATGTCTATCCTGGGAGTAGGATATGGGGCCATCTTAGAATTCTGTCTATCACCATGTTTTTATCCTAAAGTTAAAACATTACAGAAATAACTAAAGTTCTATTTGAGCACTATTCATAACTACCAGAGATATCTACTTTATCGATTTGCATGTATCCTCCTGAATTTCTTACTATGAACTTATATACATATATCTATATCTGTAAAATACAAAGTATACTTTTAAAGAAAATATCATACATACGTTATAATTTATAATTATATAGTTCTATAGCTTTTGTGTGTGTGTGTGTGGTACTGGGGATTGAACCCAGGGTCATTCTACCTCCGAGCTACATGCCCACCCCTATTTTTTAGTCTTTATTTTGAAACAGGGTCTCACTAAGTTGCAGAGTGCCCCACTAAAGTAGCTGAGGCTGGCCGTGAACCTGGATCCTCCCGTCTCAGCCTCCCAAGTGCTGGGATTACAAGCGTGTGCCACCATGCCCGCTATTCTATAGCTTTCTATTTTCACTCAACAGTATTCTTAGGGATATTTTTGTGTCAATACAAAGAGATCTTCCACTTTTAATTCATGCATGGTATTGTGCTACAGTTTATTTAATTGCGATGGTTAGTCTGTGAAATGCTTAGGATTAAGAAGCTTCTGGGTATGTCTGTGAGGGTGTTTCCAAAGAGGACTGACATGTAGGACAGCATGCAGAGTGGGGAGACCCACCCTGAATGTGGATGGCACTGTCCAGTAGGCTGGGGGCCCAGATGGAACAGAGAGTAGAAGGAGGAAGACACAGCAAAGGCAAGCTCAATTCTTCTTCAGTGGTCGTGTCTATTGCTGCTGCTTTAGCCTGTGGACATTGGACTTCAGCTCCTTCACTCTTCCAACATAGATTCCCATCAGTGATTTTCCAGGTGTTTCCAGGCCCTCAGCCTGAGACTGGGGCTACATCATTGGTCCATCTTGTTCTGAGGTTTCAGCTTCTTGGACTGAGCAGCTGCCAGTTCCTTGAGTTCTCAAGTACAGAGATAGCCATTGTAGGATTATCCAGCTTCTGTTCCTATAAGACAATCTGCTGAACCCTTATATAATCATACATATACATAACTTGTCAGTTCCATTCCTCTCAAGAACTCTGAGGAATACAGTAATTATTGCTCTACTGATGGACATTTCAAGTGTTTTCCATTTTTGACTACTATGAGCAATGTTGTAGTGAGCATCTTAGAAGGTGCCTTCTGCTGTCTGAGTATGAATGAGAAGTAGAATGCAAGAGTCATAAATCATGCACATTTTAAATGATCATAAATATTGCACAATTGAGTGGCAGTATTTTTAAGTAAAAATCTTGTGCAAAAGGTTAAACTTGCATTTTTATTAAAGCAACTCATATATGCTCCTTTCAATTCTTATTATCAAATTCCCTTCTACTGTGAAAGCATGAGGTATGTGTGTCAGAGGTTTGCTGTCTGCCTAAATTGCCTAAGATACTGCAAGTGTTACCAAGGGGTTTAAAACATAACTAAATGCCTGGACTGTAACATCATGCTTAACTTTTTTTTTTTTTTTTAAATTTTTTTATTGTAGTAATTCGTGCAATATAGCATACATCTTTGTTGCGTACGGATTGTTAACAACATATTTGCACACAGTTGTCATTTGACCCTTTCCCCAATTCCCACCCCAATCCCCTCCCCTTCCCTCCCCCTCAGGTTCACTTTGGTGAGTGACCTTGATATGATTGTGTAATTAC
>PVLC010008002.1:0-60539 GCA_004027655.1 Graphiurus murinus
GTTCGCCTAAGACAGAGGCCATGCCAGGGAGTGGACTCTCCCCGTCTTAGAAGACGCCACAGCATGAGTACTCAGAGACGGGTTTGAAAACCTGATCAGACATAAGTCTGTTTTCATTTGGGCAGTCCTATCACCATTTGCAGATATTGGTGCAAATAAACAAAAAAGGGGGAGATGTTGGGAGCGGTGAAGCTGCTGCCACCAAAGATGGCGACTGCAGTAAAGTACCTCAGTGCAGTAAAGTACCTCAGTGCAGTAAACAACTCCTAATAAGGCGTTGTGGTAAAACAGCAATGTCAGCTTATGTGCAGGCTAGCTTTCCTGACCAATTGGAGCTCAGATACGAGTCAAGTCCTGATTGGCCAAAAGCATACATATAAGCCTCTGTTCTGGGTCTGGGCCGCCGCCATTACCCGCATAAAGATAAGCAATCCTGAGTAAAGCTTCTCGCAGAAGGAACCTGGATGTCGTGTGTTTTTCTCCGCTGGACGGACTCAAGCGCGCGACACCCCCCCCCCCAAAAAAAAGTACTGTATTTAAACTAAGAAATAAATATAAAAATATAGTAGGTTTATTTTCTTGATTTTTTTCATGTCCTAGATACACTCACGTCATTCTTTTACCCCAAATTCTCATGCTGTTCACCACAGGTTATGTGTCCTTGTGAAATTTATTAGCTAAGCAAGATTGCTTTGAGAGTCTCCACAATTCTTCAGGATTTACATTTGATCTTCTTTCCCCTGGTCAAAATATATCTGTTGTAATTTCCATAACATCTTTGCCTGTTTAAAGTACTCTGATATAACAAAACACAAGCTAAAAAAATGATTACAATACATGTTGTTGATTAGCATTTTTGTAATAATCTTTATATCTTTCTTCCAAATTTCTAGTTGTATTTAATCAATATATCCCAATTCCTAAAACTAGAATAGAATACTATGTAGTCCAAAGGAAGTTGTGTTTGGAAAAGTGAGATCATTGGTCACTCAGTAAATCACACAATGAAGAAAAGTTACTATTCTAACTTCATGTCGGGTTTGATTTCTCTTATTGGCCAACATTCATGAAATGATAGATGTTTGAAGTAAGACATACATTAGAAAAATTACATTGATATTTTTTGTTCTAATTCCATCTAGTTGCATCTCTATTTGGAGGAAAGTTAATGTATAGTTTTTATTTGAAGTTTAAATATGAAAGTGACATTTTTGGCCCTTGAGTTGATTTTACAGTGAATAAAGGAAATTTTTAGCCTACATTTTTAAAAACATGAGCTTTATTCTCAGATTGAAACTTGTGTTCTCTGGAACTTCCAGTATCCTTATTATTATGAAACCAAGTGTAGTGCAATTACCTTGATTGCCACTCTGTGCATCCTTTACCATGTCTTCTTGACTTTGATCAAACATGTGTCCTGGAACCAGTTCCTGTGGTCACAGGGATGGACCATTGTAACATAGTATGCTCTAACCTTGGATGAGAAAATAGTCTAGCTAGAAGACTACTTGAGCGTGAGACTTAGGGGTGGATGCTAGACAGGAATTTATTTAATACTCAAGTAAAAAAGGGAATGCTTGTTGAAAGAAATTAACAAATGTCCAAAATAGAGCCATAGTTTGATTATAGCATATGATATAACATGTGATATTCATTTTTTATCACTAAAGTTTGAATAGCAGAGCTACAAAGTAATGAAACATGGTAATGATAAAGGGGAACATAGCTTAGATGTCTCCTCTAGTAAACCGCAGCTATAGGTTTAAAAGGTAAAAATAATAACATGAAAAATAAAATCCCCACCTTATGAAACTTGGAAATGAACTTTTCTGTATAAACTATTAAGGCATCAAATCTGTGTCTGTTATTATGTTTCCTAATTAAAGAGAACAAGTTCTATTTGACACTGTAGACATAACGAAAACCAGGCTTATGCCTTAAAAAGTAGTGGAAAGGTTTCCGTTCTCTTAATACTTGGCTAAACAATTGAACACATTCATTCATTTATCTCTGTTGACACATTCCCATTTCCTCATTCCAAATGATTTTGGGTCAGAAAGCAAACATTTTTGCCAGGAAAAAATATCTTTATTCATAAAGTTACAACTGGTGAAAAATTGAGGACTCAAATATTCTTTTGCAACTTATCAGTGACAATTATAATGAAATTGCTAAGTTGTTGACTGAAAGACAGTTTGGAAATGAAAAACAACAACAAAAACAGTTCAGATCTACACTGAGATTTTAACAAGATGTAGCAGGAATTCCAAAGAGAACATATGATTATAAATATATCTCCGGTGTACTTTTAATGTTCATGTGCTCAGTGTATAGAAATCTCCTTCTTGGACAGATGGATAATATTGCCAATGTTCAATGTTTGAGAAGAATAAATAGATAAAATGAACTAGTCATAAGAGCCAAAAGTAGATGCTATATTTTAAATCGTGGGAGTTTTGTAGTGAGAGAAGTTTTTTTTTTTTTTTAAAGTAAATAAATGTGAATAAATATTAATTAGATTAACTGCTTAATGAATGGAAAGACTTCCCAAACTAGTACATGACTAATGAGCGCACCATACAGATAATCTTTGAGTTACCTCATAGTTGTTTTGATGCTAATGGCTCGTAGATATGTTTTATATATGTTACATGAATGCATCACTAAACTAATTTTCTTTAGACAGTCAGATCAGTGATGTAGCACAGGGCTTCATCTGCCCAGTGGACAGGGATGAAGCAGCAGTAAATTTGGCACATAGGACTTTGTCTTGATTCAGCCTACAGGCTTGGAACAATAAGGTCTCTGCAAATGAATGGCCCTTCCCAGATCATGTTTTTCTGCTTGACTTTCCTGTAAATGTAAGTCAGAATTAGGAAGAAAGGAGAATATAACCTTCAATGTGTAGACTAATTTGGAGTTCAAGATGCATTTTTAAAGAGATTAGGGCAAACCTCAAATGATCTGTGGCTTCCATTAGTGTACCAAGACAACACTATTAATTCACATCTTCTGCAAACTCAGAACCTTTCAGATGCAAAACCTCTCTGGAAATCTCAAGAGAGTAGGCTTTTTTGTCTCCTCTCTGGAAGTTCCTACTTCAGGTCTTGCCTGGAAATGGCCCAAGAACAGATTGGTGTTGCTATTCCAATACATCAATTTTTCTGTTTCCTATCTGTAACAAGAACCCATTGAAACTAACTTACGAAAAATGAAGAATAAAAATTATAGCTATTATTCAATGCAAAAACTTGTTGTGTTGCTATTTTACCCACTCTTTTATCTTTTTTTATTGTAATAATTCGTGCATTGTCAGCATACATCTTTGTTAGGTACAAATTGATAACAACATATTTGCACACATTTCTCATTTGACCCCTTCCCCAATTCCCACCCCACTCCCTCACCCTCTCTCCCTCTCAGGTTCAGTTCAGTGAATGACCTTGATATAATTGTGTAAGGTGAAAGTACATCATGTGTCTTAGGGTGCCCCCCCCCGTCCATCCCCTTTGATTAAATCAACTTCTTTGCTTATCGAGGGTCTCTCCCTTTCATCTGGAGACCCTCTTATGCCCCATCATCTCCCTAGCAAGAGGCCATACTCAGACATGTCCACAGAGCTTGTGTGTGTCTAATCCTAGCTCTAAGACTTAGTCTGATTTTCTTGGTATGCCATTTCTTTACTTCAGAAACCTTTCAATGTCCTGTCTTCTGAAATCACACTGCAGTAGAAGAAACCTCCAGCTTCCCTGCAGTGAGGCAGCACCACCTCCAAAGCTGGTCTACACTGCCTTGACACAGATGCTCACCAACTGGTTGGGGTTCCTGCAGACTAAGTAATGAAAGGGAGGGATTAGAATTCTTTCCAGCACCTGTTTGCCTATGGCTTTGCTATGGAAATTAAGCAAGTAATTTATTCTATAAGTCTGGAAAATAAAGTTTAAATTTACTCAATTTTGAAAATGTACAGAGAATATAAAGTTTTTCCAATTTCCCTTTCACTGAAAGGTTTTATTACTTCAGACTAATAGTTTTGTTTTCCTCAGGGGAATTGCTATTATGAACCTCTTTGAGACCTGTCAGGAACCACACTAGAAAAACTTACTATTAGATTACCTGATGTGTACCCAAGTACATTTGCTCCCATTCTTCTGAAGATGTTGAAGATGAGTGAGTTAAAGGGGGATGATGAGGGGTGGAGGGTAGGAATGAAAGAAATATTAGATATGTCTTAGGAAATAGAGAGCAAACATTAGAAAGTTCTCAATTATGATTTTTAACTATTCTATGAAACAAACACTTTTGGCATTAAATAAAAAGTGTGTGTGTGTGTGTGTGTGTGTGTGTGTGTGTGTGTGTGTGTGTAAGAGAGAAAATAATGACTGAATGGATCATAATGCCTCTAAACCTGGGATCTCTTCAGGAAACAGAGCCTGGAAGAGGTGTTTGCAACAAACAGTTGACTTTGGAATGCTCTAAAGGGACATAATTTGGGGACCTAGAAAAAGGAGCAAAAATATAGAAAATAAAATTCAAATATTTATTAATGAGCTGTTTTACTGTCATTGACACACAGGGTTCCATCCTGTTGAAATATTGTAATATCTAAGTAAAATATGTTCATCAGAATTTTCACTGCCAACAAAGAGAGAGTATTTATTTACCAGCAACAACTGTCCCTTATAAGTCAGAGATCACCTCATGGTTTGTTAACTGTTTTTAACTTCTAAGTTCATTCTTATATTAGAATAGTTGGATGACATTATGTTTTGGATCTTGAATATCCCCTCCACCTTCCAGAGATGGGGCTTTTAGAAAATGAAGAGATAATGAGGGCTCTAACCTCATTAGTGGGTTAATTCATTTGATGGAAAAAAATTTTAAATGTACTTCTGAGTAATAACTGTAGGCAATAAGGACATGGTTGGAGGAAGTAGGTCACGAGGAATGTGGCCTTGGAGATTACATCTGCCTCTGGTTCCTTCCTCTCTCTCTTCTACCCGGCTGCCATGGGTTGAGCAATTTTCGTCTCCTACACTCTTCCACCATGATATTCAGCTTCACCTCAGACCAAATAAATGGAATTGCCAACTATGAACTCAAGCCTCTGAAACCATGATCCAAAATAAATCTTTCCTCATCTAAGTTGTTCTTGTCAGGTATTTTGTCATAGAAGACAGGAAGACCAGAGCCTGGGAACTAAATGAGAAAAACACATGGTACTAAAAATGTGAGTCAATATGAGGATAAAGCAGTGTGTCCTGCTGCCTCAGTAATGCCTAAAGTAAAAGGGTAAGATGAAAATATATGAGATTGAACATAGGGCAACTGCAGAGTTCTCATAGAAAACAAATAGCATAAATGGGACACAATAATTTGAAGATACTACATTCATAAAGACTTTTATATAGGAGGACTATAAGAATGAAACAATGAGGACTTAGTAATAGTTGAACACATACTCCATGAAAATGACCTGGCAGCAAAAGGTTGAAGGCTGTTTCCTCTGGAAAAGCAGTGGCTTTCCAGCAAAGGCTATCTAGCAATAGACTATATGGCTAGAAGGACACCAAAGAATAGATCAGCCTCTTGTGACCATTGATGTCTTTACAGGGATTTCCACTGGTTGAAATTACAAACCAAGATGGTATAGAGAGTGGTTTATGTGATCTATATTCAACTGGGTGCAGTGGTACACATGTGCATTGCCAATACAATGACAGCCTTGGCAACTTAGCAAGTCCTTGCTCCAGAATTAAAAACGAAAAGGGCTAAGATGCAGGTCAGTCATAGAGCACCCCTGGGTTCATTCCCTAGCACTGCAAGAAATGCTATCCAAAAGAACTAAAAATTACCCTTAATATAATACTCTGAAATAATCACTGAAATGTAAGACTTTGTGTATTGGTTCAATAATGATCAATAAATTTAATCAAATACTATATAAAAATTATACATAATATTTCACTTAATATTAATTGCCTAGATTAGTAAGCAATTTTGAAAATATCATCTCAATATACCATCTAATTGAACTATTTTATTATTACTCATTTACATTAATTTTTATCTTTCTCTACTAATTAATTAATTTAATTAGTATTTATTAAGTACCTAGAATAACAGAGAAAAATATTGTCCTTCCTGGATCTTAAATTCTAGTGAGATAGACAATAAAGGAAATACTGGTGCATATACTGTACTGTAAAATCACGAGAAATGGAAAAATATTAAAGCAGAGTAAGAGGATAGAATAAAGTGCTTATAACTCTCTGAGGAAGGTATTTCTTATCTGAAACATGAGTAGATTTAGCCCTATGGATCTGCATGTTCCATTTCTGTGGATTCAACCAATTAAGGATCAAAAATATTTGGAAAAAATATACTGAAACTATACAGACTTTTTTTCTTGTCTCTGATCCCTAAATAATATGTTTTAATACTTATTTGCATAGCACTTACCTTATGTTGGCTATCATGAGTAATATAGCAATGATATAACATATATGATATGTGTAGAGCTTGCATGCCAATACTACATTATTTTATATAAAGGGCCTAAGCATCTGCAGATTTCCATGTCCATGAGGTTTGTAACCAATCCCTTAGGATACTCATGGATCACTCTATATTGAGAGATTGAGTTATAAGAATATATAGGGGATACATACTGAAGACTAAGGGAAGAATAAGAATAATTATCATAATGTTATGCTTAAATGTCTGTAAGACAACTACTGGAACCAGAGTACAATGAGCAAGAGAGAAAGAAGTTGATAAATTTCACAAGAAAATCAGGACTAGATAATGCAGACCATTATTAATATAAAGCTTGAGATTTTATGCCAGTAATGAAATAAAGTCACTGCAGACCTAGAATGTGGGGATAATATGATCTAGTTTAGATTTTTAAAAGATTGCTTGGTTGCTAGTTGGGAATGGTAGAGAAACCAATAGAAACAGACAAGCAGTAAAGTGGCTAGATATTGGAAGATAAAAGAAGATATCTGGGAGACCAGATATCTTTCTGTATAAAATGGTCAAAGTAACTCCTGATTATGACTTGGGAGAGGAACTTGGGATAGAATCTGAAAATCTGAGGAATTTTTACATAAGTAAAATATTGTCACTTGAGGCAAGAGAAAACTTTTAATCTATTTCCAGGACATAATAAAGAAAATAGTGTATGCAGAAATTGGCAAAATGCTCTAAGATGGGTTGGATGGCTTCTCTCATATGTGGAAGCTAGAGAGAAAATAGGATGATAAAGGGACCCTAGATAATTGAGGAGAAAGAGCTGCAGAATCATGGAAGAAAGTCAGAGGAAGAAGGTGGAGAGAAAAAAGAAAGAACTGATGAAAGATCCAATTCAAAATATGCTATGCTCATATATAAATGTATCAATCAGTACCAATCTCAATATAATGCACAGGGAGGGCTGGGTATCAAGGCAGGACATGAAGAGAAACACACCAAGACCTGTGTGCATGTTTGTTTGTATGACTTTGAACCTTACTATGATGTATAATTACAATGCACTGATAAACATATTTTTAAAAGAAATGTAACGATACTAAATTCATTAAAGGATTTTTTCCATAGAATTATGTGCATAGAAACCATGGTGTTGTCTTCCATTTGACCAAGAACAAGTCTGAGAAAACATGTCAGGATAAAGCAGCTCAGAAAATGAGGGCAATCAATAAAAGGATGAGGAAATGTTCAACATCATTAGCAATCAGAGAGATGCAAATCAAAACTACCCTGAGATTTCACCTAACCCCAATTAGAATGGCAATCATCAAAAACACAACCAACAACAAATGCTGGAGAGAGTGTGGAGAAGTGGGAACCCTAATACACGGTTGGTAGGATTGCAGATTAGTGCAACCACTTTAGAAAACAGTACGGATGATCCTCAGATGAATGGGAATGAACCTACCATATGATCCAGCAATATCACTTCTAGGTATCTACCCAAAAGAATGGAAACCAAACTATCAGACTGATGCATGTGTATCTATGTTTATAGCCACACAATTCACAATTGCCAATGGGAACCAGCTAAAATGTCCATCAACAGATGAATGGATTACAAAACTATGGGATATGTACACAATGGAATTTTACTCAGCCATAAAGAACAAAATCATATCATTTTCATGGAAATGGATGAACTGGAAAACATTATGTTGAGGTTAGTCAGTCACAAAAAGTTAAAAATCAAAAAAAGAAAACTTTTCTAAAAAAAAAAAAAGCATAACTTACTAAACTCAGTGGTCATATACTCTCCCTAATATGAGTTAGGGAGAAAGTGGGTCATAAGAGGGACTCTAGATGAAGAAGGAGAAACCTTAGATGAGCAAAGAAGTTGACTTAACTGAAGAGGATGGGGAGGGAGGGAAACACACTAATGTACAGATATACTTTCACAATCATATCAAAGTCAGTCACTAAACTGAGCTTGAAAAGGAGGGAAGGGGAGGGAATTGGATTAAATGAAAGATATGTGCATGTATGCCTTTACCAGCTTGTACCCAACCAAGATGTATGATTACATTGCACCAATTAAAAAAAAAGAGAATGAGGGCTATGAAGAAATAAGCTATTAGGAATGTTCTGGAATTATGTAATGATTTTTACATTCTCACAGTTAATGAAATTGTGAGTTTTAACCAAGATTACTTAAATCTCAAGAGTAAAGAAGTTTCCATATGATATCTTTGTTGTTGATGATGATATTTGTTAACTCATCAAATTTGTTAATAAGCCTGTACTTTAAGCAGTGTTTCTTTTCATATATGAGAAGACATAAGTCCATGATTGAGAACCTAACAAAGACATATACATGCCAATTATTAGAGAAGATTTTGAAATGTTTGAACATGTGCAACTGATTCTAAAGCTTTTCCTCTTAACTGGTATACTTTGTAGCTTTTAAAAGCTAAATGAGAATTTTAAGAAAAAAATGGAAATCAAGCACATAACACAGAACACCCCCTCAGGGTATGATCTAGTGCAAACTATGTTAGGGTAAAAATATTTAAATTCATGCTACTTTCCTTTTATTTCCAAATAATGTATACTCCATCAGACCATTTAATGTTTTATGCATATATAAGTGATCTTATACTCTTCATGTATTATTGTTCTGTTACATCTACAACAGAGCCAACATGGACATAATGAACATTCACAGCACTTTTACTAAGCCAGTGATAAATTTCTGTGTGTGTGTGTGTGTGTGTGTGTATGTGTTCTGTTTATTTTAATTCTACTTTAAATAGCCATGTAAATAAAGATACATAAAATTCTTTTTATTTATTAATATTAAAAACAACTAAATAAAAAGACACAAGTAGAATTTGAAATTGAATTGTATTTATACACTCCAAATAGCAATTAAATTTAAAAGAACATAAACAATCAAACAGAAATCCCATTGCTTTGACATCCTCATCTCCAGTTTTTGAAATCAAGAAACTGAAGCTCTACTTTTTATTTCCTACATTTCTTCTCCTCTAGTCTGCTTCTTCTGGAACACATTTTCAAATCCCAAGAAGAACCGTTTATCACGTTTTCTAAGAAATCATTTAGAAACAGTTCCTAAAATAGCACGGCACATTCTATTTCAAAGATGGTGGATTTTAACCAAAACATGCACATTTCTGTTTTTGTAGTCCAAATCTAACACTCTTGTAGACACTCATCATTCACAAAGGAAGCTGTAACAGAATGCTTCAGAGAATATAAACATCTTTCTTGATTTAGAGAGTGGAGGAGATATTTTTCTCAATCCTTTGGAATACTAGAATGTCTTGTTGTGGTTCTCTTGAAAAAAAAAGAAAGAAAACAACTGTGAACTGTGCTTACAATAAGAACACTTCATCAAACTTAAAACACTTTTCATTTCTCTGCATAATTATGAAATTACCTTACACCTTGCCCAAGAACCCCTGTTTTTTTAAATCATTCATTTCAATGTACTTTACATGTAATGATTTGCAATTTCACACATAAAAATGAGAGTCTTTTATACCAATCTCATAACTATACTTTGACCGAAAATAAAGAAGTTTAAAAATGAATATCTTAGGGCTAGGGGTAGAGCTCAGTGGTAAAGCACTTGTCTGGGATGTGTGAGTCTTGGATTCAATCCTCAAAACTATAAAAAAAGATATAGAAAAATAGTATTTTGACATAAAGCAAAAAGAAAATAAGAATGACCTGAACCTTGATATTTATTTTTTATGCTTCTTAAATACAATAGACAATACATTGTCTATCACTATGAGGAAAATAACTAGAAGATGAAAAGATTCACAGTGATTAGAGATGGGGAGAAATAATAAGAGAAAAAATGGAAAAGAATCATGGCATAAATTTCTTCTCTATATCAGATTCCACATAGGTGTAGACTCTAAAATAGACTAAGTTAGAAACTGATGCTTTGATTTCTAGTATTGCTTCAGTTTTTCTGCTGATACTTATCAACTGATTGGCATGAGACAATGGTTTCACAGTTCTGAACTTCAATTTATTATTCTACATTATGAATGCAATAATAGTATTTTTAATAACTTGGGGGCCATTTATAGCAATATGT
The DNA here is from genome assembly GCA_004027655.1 of Graphiurus murinus. Classification (NCBI taxonomy): domain Eukaryota; kingdom Metazoa; phylum Chordata; class Mammalia; order Rodentia; family Gliridae; genus Graphiurus; species Graphiurus murinus. The sequence continues at coordinate 10,607 of PVLC010008002.1, forward strand.
CCATCTTGTTGAAAGTACATGACACAGGGAGCCCTGTGATAACTATATGTGAAATTAATAAGAGAATACCATACATTTCAAATCCTGGCCCATAGTAAACATTTACTAAATGGGACATATTTTAACATTGCTTCGATTCAATGTTTCTAGCAATCTATGGGTCCGGCAGCTATTCTACTTCATTGAAAGCTTTAGTGCTCTTCCTACCACAATCTACATTGGTTTACGGATTATTTTAAAGCTAGGGGAAAGATTCATATTCCCTTACCCCCTCATCTCATGTTCTTTAGTTTTTGATAATTTAACTTCACTTGGAATATAGAAAATGTGACCAAAAGTAGTTACTGAAAGGTTACATAATTGATTACTCTACTTGACCTCAGGATAATAAAAATACTAATTAAAATTACTTGGTAAGCCTAGAATAAGAGGATAGAGGAACTTTCTCTAGGTAAAATGTATCTATGGGCCTTATGAAAACTAAAGGTGTGCTATTGGCTCTCTTTCGATCAAGATAGCATGAGAGTTTAAATCAGTTCTGCAGGATTTCAATTGGGATAAATTTTCCTGAAAATGACATAATTCTGTTCTTTATTGCTGAGTAGAATTCCATTGTGTGTACATTCTATCTTTTTGTAATCCATTCATCTATATGGATACCTAAGTTGGTTCCATAGTTTAACTATTGTGCATTTTGATGCTCTAAACATGGATATACATGTATTACTAAAATATTCTGCTTTCAGTCCTTTGGAAAAATACCCAGGAGTGGTATACCTGAATTTCATGGTGGATCCATTCCAAATTTTCTAAATAAATTCCACACTGATCTCCATAGTCGCTGTACTAATTTTCAATCCCACTAATAGTGTATGAGAGTTTTTATTTCCCCACATTAAGAGCCAGCATTTATTGTTGACTTCTTGATGATGTCCATTCTAATTAAAGTTAGATGGGAACTCAGTGTAGTTTAGATTTGCATCTCCCTGATTGCTAAAGATGTTGAGCATTTTTCATGAATTTATTGATCATTTATGTTTCTTCTTTTGTGAAGTGTCTATTTAGTTCAATTGCTCATTCTTTGAGTCAGTCACAGAAAGTGAAGGATCACTTGTTTTATCTCGTATGCAGAAGCTAGGGAGTAATCATGATACAAGAGGGGTTTTAGATAATGGAAGTGAAACCCAAATGGAGTAAGAGAGGTGGTCTGAGGAAGGATGGGGGAGAATTGATGAAGGAAACTTACATTGACATTATGTTATATGTGAGAATACTAATGCCAATTTTAATATCATGTATGGGGAAAGAGAGCAGTGGGAAGGGAGCTAGGGGAAAGCTCACCAAGTGCTGTGTGCATGTTTGTCACTATCACTAGGAACGACATTTTGATATGAGACTAAAATGTACCAATAAAAGTATTTTAAAAAGTAATAATTTCTGCTTTAATTAGTTGATTATGTAAGGAAAAAATAATGGGGAAGACATCTCTGAGGGAAACTATCCTGAAGGGGAGAGCTGATATGTGGAACAAGCAGTTCTGTATATCCAGAGCTGTCCACCCCATGGGAAGATATGCAGCAACAGCCTTATCAGAAAGGCTGATTATTATTTTTCATCCTGTTTTTTTCCAACACAGAGTTGGAGAGATGTGTACAGTTCATAGTAAAGGAAGTAAAAAGCACTGGACTGCATCTGCAGAAATGTACAGAGCTGAACTGTCTGGATCAAACAATGAGTCTGAATAGTGGAAGTATGCAATGCACCATGCACATCTAGCAATAACGTCCATTGTAGTGGCATTGCAAAATTTATGAAAATAGGCATAGATCCTATATGCTCCCTTCCTTCCCAATTGAAATATTTATCATCATGGGATGTAAATGAGGATATAAATTGATCCTAATGGAATACTACCATATTCTAAATTGTGCTGTTGTACAAGTAGCATGCCACTACATATAAATCCTCCCCATCCCTTCTTCCATCTCTTCTCTCCTTTTCTTCCTTCCTTGCACTGTTTCTTACTTTCTTCCTCCCTTCTTTAATTCTCTCATTTCCTCAGTCTGGCCTCCCCCTCTCTCCCTTTTCTCTCTTTCTCTCTTCCTGTTTCTTTTCTCTTCCTGCTCTTTTTTTCCACTAGAACAATTTTATTCAGATATTGTGGTTTTCTTTCCTTTTGGAAATCAGTTACTAGACTACACAGATACTTAAAAGAAAGATTATTTTTCCTCTAAGTTTCTGAATTTACTCAAGTTTTCCTGGCAGATATTAAGCTTGAAAACCTCCAAAGATGTTGCAAGTCATGGTGCAATGTTCATAAGAGGGGAAATCATAGATTAAATCAAGTTGGATACATTTCCAGCTTGATTGCATTCTTTCAGGGAGTTTTGCTTAGAGACAGACAGGATATTGTTGATTTAGATGTTATGGGAAGGTCACATGTTTACAGTCTTTCTCCCACACATTAAAAAACCCACAAGAAAATATCTTGTTGAAGTTCAATTCCCAATACCTCAGAAAGTCCTATCTTCTTACTTCCTCAATCCCTTGGCACATTCTTGCTACCTCAATAGCCACCAAAACCCGGCAGCAGCTTAAGATGGAATTTGCAGACAGCTGTTGGGGATAGTTTTCAACCACAAAGAAATGTAAGTTGAAAAGTTCACAACAAAGTTTTTCTCATTCTCAAAAACAGAGGCAGCTGTACTTACAATAATTATAACAAAAGGGATATTTAGTCTATTTTTAAAAATTGGATTACTGATATTTTAGATAATTTTTTTAATTCCTTATATATTCTAGATATTAATACCCCTTGGGTAAATAATTTGTAAATATTTTATACCATTTTTAAGTTATCTCTTAATTCTTGGATTATTTCCATTGCTGTGCAGACACTTCTTATTTTGATATAATCCTCATATGTCTACTTTTACTTTTGTTGTCTGTACATTTAGGGTAGGGTCCAGTTTTAGCTCTTGTTATTTTTGCTTACATTATCATCTTGAATCATTTCTTCTATTCTTTCTTGATATAATTTCATAGTTTCAGGTCTACCATTAAAGTCTTTGATCCATTTTGAGTTGATTTACCTTATCATCATAAGATAAAATTTTGCTGCTGACATCACTTTGTTTATTCAAGACAATTTTTTCCTGACTCACTTGGTTCTATGAATAAAATATTATTAAATATAGCTATGTGATATCTAGGTGTATGAAATGACTTTTAAAGTTTAAGAACTATTCTAGATATTTTGCTCCCTTTTTAATAAAAAACAGTAAGTGAAAAAATGCTTGACATAAAAATGATTATACAAAGGTGGTATCATTGGATGAAGAGGAATTTTGTTTGAAAATAGGAAAATGCAGTTGTCAAATAGAAATTAACACATTTTTAAGGACATATTGTTGAATTGTGGCGAAGAAACTGTAGTTTTTGTTTACTATTGTTAGAAATATCAATAAGACCATTTCTTAAGTTTAACGATGTTTATATTAGTGAAAAAATATACCCTTAATACTAAGAGCTTTGCATATATATTAGGCTAAATTATATGCAGTTATAAATATAAAATTTTATTGAGGTCTTTATTTACTTATTATCTCCATTTTCAAAGGAACTTAAATCAGAATGTTATAGTGATACATGCATATCCATGTTTATAACAGTATACTTCGTAATAGCTGAATTATGGAACTAGCCTAGGTACCCATGAACAGATGATTGGGTTACAAAATTATGGAATATAAACACCATGGAATTCTATTGAGCAATAATGAAGAGCAAAATTATGTAATTTTCAGAAAAATGGATTGACCTGGAGAACATTTTGTTAATTGAGATTAGCAAGTCACAGAATGTGGAAGGCAATATATTTCTTTCACAGGGGAATCTAAGGAGTAAGAGGGATACAAAAGGAATTTTAGATAATGGAGGAGAAACCCCAGTGGAATGAGGAAGGTGGTCCAGGGGAGGGTGGTGTTGGGAGGGAGAATTAATAAAGGAAACACTTTCATCAGCGTTATATAGATATATACCAATGTCAATCTCAATATCTTGTATGGGGAAGGGGAGGAAGTGGGAGAAAGCCAGAGGGAAGCTCACCACATGCTGCATACATATATGTCACTATCACTCTGAACTACATTATGATGTGAGACTACAATGCACCAATACAAGTGTATAAAAATAACAAATAAATAAATAAAATATAAAATAAAAATAATATTACAAAATAATGTTTGAAGACTCTTAAGTGTGATCATTATATATTAATTAAAGGGTTTTAAAATAATACATAAAATTGCTTTATTTTGTAAATATATGTGAATATATGTGCACACACATACACACCCACAGAGAAATGTTCATTTCAATCTAAATAATAGTTTTTTCTTATTGGTAGAAATTAGGAATATATAAAAATTTTTTGCTTCTGTTTTTCTTAAAATATCATGGTATCAAAATACCTTAAAATGAATGTATGCAGGAAGACACAAGCAAAAATGTATCTTGAACAGACACCAAGGGTACTGCTGGATTTTTCTGATTGTTGTGATACCTTTTGTTCCAGGTATGTTTATGAGCTTGCATATGAGGTTTATGTAAGTTAGTAGTGTTAGTTTGGGTTAATCTGAGGGGAATTTTGAAGTGGAATTTTTAGTATATTTGGAACTAAGAGAGGGGTATAATGACATGGGGAAAAATAGTCAAAAGAGTCAGTTAACGAGTGGGTCATTACCTAAGATATACAAGGCTCAGTCTAATGTGGACACTTTGAGGAACTGTGTTGAAGGTAGATTACAAAATTGTGCCCCTAAGAGGTGAGGATACTGTGGTATCTGCCCATCAGTTTCTATTCCTCATTGGTTCAGGGTCATTCCAGGATGTTAACTTGTACTTGCAACCTGTGCAGCACAGACTGTCTAAAAATGACTGGTAAGAAAAACAACAACAACAACAAAAAACCATGTTCCACTAACAGAATCTTTTACATAGTCTGGTATTATGTCTGCATTTATAAGTAAATAAACTATTAAGCAGGAGAAGACATCCCTATATTAGAGAAGGAGAGGGAGGTTAGAAATCTGACTGTGGTACCATTTCTGCTGCTTGCTAATTACCTGAGCTTTGGCAAGAACTGAACACCCACCTTTAAGTATTAATGTCCTCCTTGAAAAAAATCAGTACTAGCTATAATTTTATTGTAAATAACACCAAACACAATTCTGTTTTGGAAAGATAAAAACTAAAATAAGTCATATGTGATGTTCATATGTGGTGTCATACTCCTGTAATTCCAGTATTTGAGAGACTAAGAAAAAAGGACTGCAGGTTCAAGGTCATCCTCAGTAACTTAGTGAAACCCTGTTTGAAAATAAGGCCTGGAGTATATCTGGAGGGATAATGCTCATGGATTCAATTCCCTGTATGCAAACAAGCAAACAAACATTTAAAATATTTCTCATGTTTTCAATTCCACCAATTCCATTATGCAATTATGGTTGGAAAATATAGATCACAAATTTAAAAACAAATTTGAAATGTGTCTGGGATAGAACCAGAATTAATACAATGTCCCCAAATTTCTTAGAACTTTCCAATTTCATGTTCTTTGATAATGAGAAGAATACTACTTCAGGTCTGAGACACTGGTGCTTTGTTCTAAGCAGATTCCCCAAACAAAAAATCTCTGGACTACTTGGGGCCAAAAAAAAGAAAAAAAAAATGAAATCTCTATTAATTTTTTCCCGATTGATACAGCTGGATCTTTCCTTTAAAAATAAATTCCTATTTCGGAAGTGACATTTCAGTGATGGTTGTGCTTAGTGGGCAATAATATTAGCCCCATTTGTTCCCTGCAGGGGGAAAGTGTGACCCTTGGGTCTTTGGGGAAGCATCCAGCTTTCTTCCCTCTGGGATTCTCTAAATTGGCAGCCTTTCCTGCCTCACCCCTGAGCCCCCTTTTGCACGTGCAATCACACTCACCACATTGGGGTGCAGCTCATCTTTCAGGACTGGCAGGCTGCCAATGTTGCTTTGATCTGTGGAAAATCTGAGAAGTGCTTGATAGCTTTTTATATAGCTTGGTTTGATACCAATAACTCTGGAGTGTGGATGTCAAGGCAACAAAGCTGCAGCTCACAAGGAAAGAAAAATAATAATAAAACAAATCTCTTAAGATTAGAAGTGAATAATCTGTGAAATGCTCGGAAGAATTTTCCTATTGTTTCTTAGTGTGTCACACAGAGGGCCTTGTTAATTAAAGTCCAGGACCAAGAAGTGAATCTGTCATCAAGTCGCCATTCCTGCTGCATGCATAACAAATTGCTCACATAAGCTGTCCCCAAATCTCATCATCTTTCATTTCCCTCCTCCAGAAACTTTAAAGCACAGTACTGTTATAATAGCCTGCAGTCCTATTACGTGAGAAGGACAATTTGACTTTAATGTAATTTTCAAATATTTATGAAAGCACAACTTAGGGTAGATCTAAAGAGAATCTGTGAATATGTCTGTCAAATTAATAGTTTTGCTATTCTGTGGGATTAGAAAATCAGGGAGAAAAGTGAGGTAAAGGTGGGGACAGTGGCATCACCCAGATTTAATGATAAATTGGTACCTGTTCCTCTTAGGATGATGGTTTCTCTGTAGAAGTTGCTAAGACAGAGGAGCTGAATCTCAGGTTTAGTTCACTTCTCTTCTGAAATCACTACCTCCATAATAGGCTCAGCATTTTGTTGCAGTGAATTTCCATTTCTCAAAGGACCCCCAAAAGGAAAAAAAAAGAAAAGCATAGATGAGCTTTAAAGAAATGGATTCATGCCAAAGAATTCATTGCAGTCATTTGTCTTTGGTGTTTAAACAGAACAGAGAAAGAAGTTCTTAAGGGCTTGGACAAAGAATTTTGCAGGGTGCTGAACAATATCAATTCAAAATAATTGGAATTGATTACCAAAAATGAAATAAAATAGGCAAGTGCATTCTTACTCCCTCCTCAACAGTACTTTTGTTTTAGTTAATTCCATCAAATTATAAAAGGAAATCTATGTATTATTAGATTGAGAAACATCTCAGGGTAATTTTGTGAATGGTACTCAATTCAATCTGCAAGACTCTATTTCTTAAAAACTGCCCCATGATTCCCACCTAGCCCTTATTCCCACATTATTTCATTCATCCCTACAGACAGTTTCCCACACCTCTCCATCTTCCTTACCACCATGGTATGGCAGTAAAAGCACTGAGCAGTCACTTGGTGATGTGGGTCTTCATAATATTATGAGTGGAATGTGTCCTCACCAAATTCATATCCTCAGGTCATGAGTCTCCTGCTACTTCATAATGTGACCTTATTTAGAATTAGGGTATTTACAGAGGTGATTATAATAAAGTGCGGTCATTAGATCGATCTCTAATCCAAGATGATTGGGGATCTCATAAAACAGGAAAATGTGAATATAAGCACGGCTACACGAAGAATATCACTTCAATCTGATGATAGCCTGAAAAGGCCTGGAACAGATCCCTCCCTCACTGCTTCAGAAGGAAGCAACTGGATACACCTTGAGTTTAGACTTCTGACTTCTGGAGCTGTGAGAAATATGTTACTGTTCTCTAAACCACCTGGTTTAGAGTCCTTTGTTGCAGCAGATCTGAATATGACTATGGGCTATTTCCTAGGTAAGCTGGGGGCATAAAATTTCTTGCCTGTAGACCTTCATTCGCCTAAGTACAATATAGTAATAATTATGCCTACTTTGGTTATTTTAAAGGTAATGGCAAACCTCTGGTAAGGCAATGTCTTTAGCAATGGCTACGAGTTTGTAGCAATATATTGTGATATCTGCAATATCATAACTAGATGTTGGGATAAGTTGACTTGTATTCAAAAATTGTTTTACTACGTAAATATCTGGAATGTTTTAGTATTTCTTTTTACCATCTGGAGCTCTCCTTAAAGTAAAAATATTTTTTCAGAATAACATTAATAATAGTTTGAGGTGAGAGGAATAGTCCAGACATACAAATGGGAACTAGAGTGGAATAACAGATTCTATTATTTCATAATAATAATTAGAGCATTCAACCTTCAAAGAACAGGAGATTAATTATTATGAATGTAACCTGAACAACCTTATGTTGATTTTAAGAGCTGGGTGTTGACTCTAACATGTACCTACATCTAATTCACACATATTTTCATGCAGATATCAGAGCTTATATTTTAAATATAAAATTAATAATGAATATAACTTTTTTGGTACTAGGGATTTAGGATTGAATCATTTGAGCTACACCTTCAGCCCTACTTTAATTTTTATTTTGAAACAAGCTCTTACTAAGTTGCTGAGAGTCTCAGTAAGTTGCTGAAACTATCCTTGAACCTGTTATACTCCCTGGCTCAGCCTTTCAGGTATTAGGATTACAGGTATGTTCCACAGTGTCTGGCTATCCTGTTGTCTTTCACAGAAAGGCACTAAGTATTTTGAATCTCCCATACTTTAGCTATCCAATGATTGGAGACAAGCTTTGTAGGAAATAGACCATTGCCTTTTTTCTACCCTAAGGGAGAGGAGTTTGTCCAAGAACATAGTACAAGAGATGGTGGGGGTGGTAGGGAAGAGGAGAGAGGAGAGAAGAAGAAGGGTAGGGAAAAGAGAGAGAGGAGAGGGGATCAGGGAGAGGGAAGAGGAGAAAAAAAGGAAAGAAAGGGGAAAAGAAGGGTGGGGAGATGAAGAGAGAGAAGTGGAGGGAAGAAAAGAGGCAGGAATGATATGAGTCTGTCTGAAGATAGATTTCCTCAGCCTACATTTCCACTAAAGGAATATCACTTTCTCTTTCCAGCATCAGGAATTATTGTCTTCATGAAATTCAATTATGGGTTCTTTCCAATAGGAAGTTTCATAGAGATGGGCTAGCATTTGCTGGCTTAGAATTTTTTAATGTACATATTTTCTGTGATGATTGGTGTGTTGTATAATTTTTCAAAATGAGGTAATATTTTGTTGCCTTAAGCTTTTTGATAAAAGTTGTCATCAATATATTTATGAGAACATTTCTAAATTAAAGTATTATGTATTTGGAGCACACAATAATTGCGCAAATCAACACTGTCTTGTAAAACAAGATCTTTCTGTACCATATCCTTGAGACATAGCAAACTGACATAATTACAGACCTGGAGGGCAGAACTCACCACTAGAGGGTATTCCTAGGGCATACAATTTTAAGAGAGGAAGCTCAAAAGAGAAAAAGCCAAGCAGTATATAGAAGGTGATCCTCATAACTTTTCCTTGAGACTGATAAAGGTAGGATTAGATAGAAGGAGGATGTTAGGGGTGGTTCTGCATGGTGGGTAAATGCTAAAGCTCCCCCATCTTTGCTTTAATTTATTTCCTACACTGATAAATGCTGACTTTGGTTCTAAACCCACTTGCCAATACTGAAACAGATTGGATGCTTTCAACTGTCATGTTAACTCAGCCAAACTGTCATTTGCAGAAACCTTTGCAAATTTACTTTGTATTGAGCTAGTAACATCTGACTAATTTCAACTAATACTGCATAGCAGCTATAACCACTTTTGCAGAGCACATTAGCCTTGTTTAACTGGCATCATAAATAATAAATTTGAACTGCTGGGAATTGGCTTATATTCCGTATTGCTTTTTGAAGTGTTTTTGGAGTCAGGTACATTATTTCACACTAATGATTCTGCTAAACCCAGAGGCTTTGTCTGTTATTCTTACATCTCTACCAAATATTTTAAAGAAATAATGCATCAGATGCTCTTTTCTCATATCCTCCTTCGTCCAATCTCTCCAGAAAATAAAAATGTGCAATTATCCAACAGCTCTTTGGCAGGTCATGTAAAATGAGCCCAGGGCTAAATTTTCAAATCTTCTTTGCTCATTCCCATTCTTTTCTCCTTTTTCTTGGTTAACATTGAAGGCTTGGCATCAAAGTCCAGGGAATTCTCAAAGTTATGCCAAAGAAACAAAATAAAGATAGCAGTTAAGAAAGACTCAGAAAAATAAACCACTGCCAACAGAATGAGAGTTGATTCTGAGTACAGTTACTTGCTCAAGTATAGAGGAGAAGCTTTCTGACTTTTGTGGTTAGTGATGGTGAGCTGAGAGTAATATTGCCCTGCATATTCTTTTTCAATGAATAAAGAGGAAATAAGGATTATATATTATAAAAATAATTAGATTTATAGCATGAGATACAGCAATTTGAAGGATTGAAGTCAATAGGATAAAGGTTTTAAATGATAGAAGATGAAGGTAAGACCCATCAACATAAAAATAAATTCCCATGCCCATGAATGTTGTTAGGAACTGGGCCACCTTCATTAATTTCTTATTTTATTAATTGTTCCTAGCATATGACTACATTAACCAATTTTTCTAGTTTCTCTCCATGATGTTTTGACATAGTGATTTGCTAATTCAGGATAGAATGTGCATCTCAGTGTTAGCAAAATTCAAGAAGTAAACCTAGTGTGATGGTTCAGGACAGTAATCAGATTCTTGGGAGTCTGAGAAAGGATAGCAAGTTTGAGGCCAGCCTTGGAAACTTTATTGGACCTTGTTTCAAAAAAAAAAAAAAAAAAGAATAGGAGGTGTAACTCAGTGGTAGAGCACCCCTGGGTTCAATCCCTAGTATCACAAATACACACAAAATAATTTCTAGAAGTAATAAACAATTACTTTGTGAACAGGCCTTCGATATGCAAAGAAAACATACTCAGAGTCTATATGCATCCATCAGTTTTTGTTTTTTTTTTCTGGGCATTTACACATGTGAAACACTAACCTCTTCCCCTAATTACCCCAAAATCAGATGCCAGACAACTAGAAACTTCTCTTACAGAATGGGGCCCTTTCAAATTATTCAATCTAGACAACCCCCACCTGGTCAGCTCCTTTGTCCCTCTTCACCCATATCTTCCTTGGAAAACCCCAGGAAGCCTTCCTGATGGTTCTTCTCACTTTTTATCTCTGCTACAACTAACCTTGGTATTCTCTCCTGTGGCCCTGTATAGCATAGGTCACCCCCTCCTCTTAAAAAAAATCAGTAATAAAATGTCTCTCAATGGCAGTCATTTCCAGATCTATTGGTCTCACCATCGGTGAATAAATGAAAAGCCCAGGTATATTTCTAAAACAGTGATGCATATCATTTGACTATCCAAGGACACCAGTTACTAGGTTAATAAAAATGCATATTTTTAAAATTATTAAATAAAAGGACAAAAGAAAAGGGTAGGAAAACAAGTAGTACCTTTCCCTCACCCAAACTATATGATTCTTACTCCCTTGGGATGAGATAGGATGTCCAACCAAATTCTTTCTTTACTGGACCCCTTCCCTCATTGTGAAACCTAGGGTGCTAAAATGATGCAAAGTTCCTCCACCTATTGAATTCTTGTGTGCAAAATAAAGAATTAAGTCAATAGACTATAGGTGGTATACAGGTATAAAGACTTATTTTAAGTCATGGGAAAATAGAAAACAAAGAAGCTCCCTCCAGACAAGGGAGAGAAATTGACAAAAAAGAGTAGTTATTGAAGTTCTGAAGAGGTGAGCTTTTATCCCTTCTTGCGATTCTCCATCTACTCTTTTGTGATTGACCAGAATTGAGTCTTGGGGACTCAATGTCTTTTGCTCAGTTTAAATCCAAAGGTCAGTGGGACCTTCTAATCTCCTAGTGCCACCTGTTTGCTCCTTAGTCCTTTTCCCTTTGGTCACTGTTGGGGCTGAAGTTTTGTATTAACTTTCACTATTATTCTTGCACCCATCAATCTTTTTTGTTTCTTCTCTTTATACAAATGGGCTCTTTTAACTCTTCCTGTTCCCAGGTCCTCTGCCCTGCCTCATATGGAGACTCTTGCCTATACTTCTAGATTTCACATCCTTTCTCTAAGCTTGAGTTGGGTCTTGTTGGTTCCTCATTTTATAGTTTGTATTTATTTCTAAAGGGAGTTCTCATGGTTGAATTTATCACAAAACATTACACCAAATACATATCCTGTCTGCAAGTGGACCAGTCTCCCTAATTTATAAGCCATCACCCCCTTCCATTCTCAGTTCCTGGTCCTCAGGCAAAATTTACTTGTTAGTTTACTTAAGAGTCAACAATCATTTTTCACTTTTTTTATTGGTGCATTGTAATCATACACCTTTGTTAGGTACAAGCTGGTAAAGGCATACATGCACACATTTCTCATTTAATCCTTCCCCAATTCCCACCCAACTCCCTTGCCCTCCTTCCTTCTCAAGTTCAGTTTAGTGATTGACATTGATATGTTTTTGAAAGTGAATCATGTGCATTAGGATGTTTCCCTCCCCCATCCCATAAAAAGTAAGAATTTTGTGTACATTACATAATCTTATTTAGGAAAACTTCATTTAGCAATACCAATAAGAACATTTTTTAGTATTTGCGTGTAATTTCATACTGAGTTTTAAAGAGGGTGGTTTGTATGTGAAAATTTTCCCATGTACATTTGGAAGAACTAAATTGGAGAATTAAGAGCCTGCATATTACATTTCCCACTTTCCTGCCAATTGGTTTATTGTTAATGTCAGCAAGAGGCACTAGGCAGGTTAGAAGGCAGAAAGAGGGAGAGATTTTCTTTTCCACTAACTTTTTGTCTTTTCCTCTCTGGACATGGCTACATGGTGTTATGGTCAGACAGAGGGTGCCCACTAAGAGCACGTGTTTTAATGCTCAAGGTTGACATAGTTAAGTTATGAGGGTTGTAATCTATTGTAATGGATTTTTCTGGGTGGTGTGGTGGGGTGTGGCTGGAGAAGGTGAGTCTCTGGGGGTGTGGCCTTAGGGATTGAGTTTGTGCATTTGAATCCCCTAGCTTGTTTCCTCTCTACTTCCAACCTCTGTGATGTGAGAAGCAGAGTCCTTATGCTCTCCCTCTTTCTCTGCTTCCTTTCACCACACCCTGAGCTCTAGACACCTGCCTCACATGGACTGAACCTAGAATCTCCAAAGAGCTGTGAGCAAATAAATTGTCCTTTATCTGAGTTGTGTGGTCAGCCCTTTTGGATTATGGCAGTAAGACTGCTGACTAAGACACAAGATTTCCAGCCCCAACATCAAAGAAACAGCCTTTCCTTCCAGGCCTCTGTTAGAGTTGGTGAAATTCTTGATGTGGGGATTTTTTCCTTTACATTGATATTGATTCCAACATCTCTTCTTTATGTTTTCCAGTCTTCCTGTAGCAAATAATATTTAAGTTACCTCCCTCCACCTTTATTTGTTCCTCAAGTTCTGCTCCACCCATGTAAACAATTTTTGTACTGCATTATTTTTATTTGGGATATTCAGCAATCAATCATTGTATTATAAACTGGATGTGATGGAAAACACCTATAATTCCAGTACTTGGGTGACTGAGACAGGGGGACTGCAGTTTCAAGGGCAGTCTCAGCAATTAAGTAAAACTCTGTTTCAAAATAAAAAATAAAAAGGGCTGAGAGTATAGCTTGGAGGTAGAGTACAGCTGGGTTCAATCTTCAGTACCAACAATAAATAAATCATTGTATTACTACATTTCCAGTTGAGACTTTCAGATCCTTTTTCCCTTGACTTAACTACATTTTTTTCCAACCTTGATTATTACAAGGAAGAAGATAAAGGAGGAAGAAAAATGGCAGACTTTCTGGCTGCCTGATATGTGTGAATGACATGTAGAATGAAAGATATGAGAAAATGTGCAAAATGGAAAAACATTTCTTAATCTTACTATCACAACTTCAATAAAATTTTTCATTTCTTATATTGTAAATTATTTCCCTTACTTTATATTTTGCTTTAATATTAAAATAATTAATCCATATAAATATGAAATATGTGTAAACATATAAATGCATAAAATAAGTACAATTTGTCTCTATACAATAATAAACAAACATCTCTATACACCACCCTGATTAGGATACAGTATAATCTGTGTCAAGTTCTTTTTATTTCCCTCCCTCCCTCTAATAGAAAGTCACTATTTTAAATTTCATTTATCAATCTATTTTATGCACATACTACACATAGTTTAGTTATTTATATATTACATTCTTCAACATTATATAAGTGGTATAATTGAATACTCTCCTTGGGAAGTTTGCTCAAGGTTGTTTAAAAGTAAGCTTATTGGAATCAACCACATTCGTATGTTGTGCTGCAGCTTGTCTGCATGTTTCTTGGTGCACAGATATAAGAATTTATCTGACCTACATACCTAAGGATGGTATTGTTGAGTCATGTTCTGAGTTTGTGTCCCTTCCCCCACCAAAATTCTTATATTGGAACTGGAGACTCCAGGTGATAGTATTCAGAGTTGATGAAGTCATCCCTCATGTAAGAGGGTTCAGGAAGCTGCCCGGTCCTTTATCCCTTCCATCTCTTCTGCCGCATTGAAGCTGAGGACACAGAGCTGTTTCCTTTTGGCTTCCCTTTCCTTTCTACCATGTGAAAAGGTCGTCCTCACCAGGCATGTGATCTGCCCCTGCTTTGACCTTCCACTTTCCAACCTTCAGAAGTGTAAAGAAACACATTCCTACTCTTGATAAATTAGCCAGTGTCAGGTATTTTGCTTCAGCAGCACAAAGACATATATCTTTTATTTTATTAGTTAATATCACATTAATTTCCAATGTAGTGCTAACAATCTATTTTCCTTTGGTATGTGTCTATGCATTGGAACTTCTCCATTAATCCACATTATTTTCCTGACTTGTGGAGATGATATATTTATGAGAAAGTGTCAGATTTGGGGGTTATATAACAAAATGATCATTACTCCTTGTAGTTTGCTTTTATTTTGTTAATGTTAATTTAATTTGCGTTGCACTGCTTGCTAATGAGGTGATTTTTCATATGTTTATTAGACATCAGTCTTTCCTCTTTTGTTGTAAATTTATCTGTTTTCCCCATTTTTCTATTTTTTCATGTAATTTTAAGTACTTTCCTTATGCATGTTACATTACATTATAAATATTGATTTTTCAATTTTTGTTTGTTTTTACTTAATGTGTAGCATAAAGTGAAAAATAGACAATGCAATTTTTCTTTTATTCTTTCTTTTTTTTTCTTTTCTGTATATGTGTGTGTTTAGTGGAGATTTAACCCATCATCTCTCTACCACTGTGGTATATCCTTGGCATGTTTTATTTATTTGTTCTTTTAAATTTTAAGACAGTGAGACAATATCTCACTAAGTTGCAGAGGCTGGCCTCAAATGTGTGATCCTCTTGCCTCAGCTTCCCAAGTAGCAAGTGGTATAGCCTGTGCCACCACCCGTGGTGACTGTTAGCTAGGCATGGTGGTGTGTGCCTGCAATTCCAGTACTTGGGGAACTGAAACAGGAGGATTACAGGTTTGAGGGTAGCCTCAGCAATGTAGCAAGACTCTTAGGGACCTAGTCAGATCTTGTTTCAAAATAAAAATTTTTAAAAAGGGCTGAGGATGTAGCTCAGACGTAGGATTCCCCTGGGTTCAATCCCCAACACACACACACACACACACACACACACACACACACACACACAAAGTTATATTTATTATTTCCCTTATTATGACATTTGTTTTAAACACTTTTTTTTCCTTTCTCTACCATTACAAAAATATAAAGATCTTTGCCTATCATATTATTTTTCCTAACATTTTGGGGCATGGTAGGTAGGTCATTACTCTGAACTTCATTATAATGTGTGATTATAATGCACCAACAAATGTACTGTTTTTTTAAAAAAAAAAAGAAATATGTTAGCTATATCTGCTTCTTTTCTTTTGTCTATATATTTCACAGTGTATATTGAAGTCATTAAAATTACTTTTTGGATATTGATTGGAATTATATTGATCACTTTGGGGAGAATTGATATCAATAGTAGAAATGATAGCAAGGCTTGCTCAGCCCTTATTGTAATTTCCTTTAGAAGCTAGATTTTTGTTTCCAGTGAAAATGAACTCTATTTTACCAAAACTATATTCACTGAAATGCCTTGTCATTATTATCTTGGGTATAACTCCAACTTATGAAGAAGACACATGTATGAGTAAATTAAATTTGAAAATGAGTTAATTGGGAGAAAGAGAAGTACACATGAAGCATATATTTTGTTGGTGTAAAGTTAACAGGCATATGTGGATTTGAAATCCTTAGAAAGGAGTCAATTCTCTCAGAAGATAAAACAATTCTAAATATGAATATACCTTCGACCATGGCTTAAAAATAAGGAAATAAAAACTGAGAACATAAAGCAAAATTTAGGCAAATATGCAATTAGAGTTGGAGACTTTAACACTTTTCTTTTCAGTAATTGGATCAGATTTTAGAATAGCATCCAGAAAATTAGTAAAAGATATCTATGATAAAAATAACACAATCAACCAATTTGAACTATGACATTACTAGAAAACTCCAATTTAGAATATCTATTAAATTATGCCATACAAGAAACTCTGTGCATTTAAAAATTTGAAATCACTTAAAAAAATAACCCTATCAAGAAATGGACAATTGAATTAAATAAACACTTCACAAAAGAAGAAATAAAAATGGACCAATAAATGTATGGAAAATGTTCAACATCATTAGCAATCAGAAAAATGCAAATCAAAACTACATTGAGATTCCATCTAACCCCAATAAAAATGGGAATCATTAAGAAGTCAAACAACCATAAATGGTGGCAAGGATGTGGCGAAATAGGAATCCATTTACACTGTTGATGGGATTGCAGTTAGTGCAGGCACTATGGAGAGCAATGTGGCGATTCCTCAGAAAATGGGGAATGGATTCACTAATATGATCCAGCTATACCACTTCTGATTATCTGTCCAAAGGGACTGAAATCTAAATATTATAGTAATATATTCATATCTATATTTATAGCAGCACAACTC
The DNA here is from genome assembly GCA_004027655.1 of Graphiurus murinus. Lineage (NCBI taxonomy): Eukaryota > Metazoa > Chordata > Mammalia > Rodentia > Gliridae > Graphiurus > Graphiurus murinus. The sequence goes on from PVLC010008002.1 coordinate 27,539, forward strand.
ACAATTGCTGAATATGGACCACCCTAGTGTCCATCAATAGATGAATGGATATTGAAATTATGGATATACACATAATAGAATTCTACTCAGCAATAAAGAAGAACAAAATTATGTCACTTTCAAGAAAATGGATGGACTTGGTGATCATTATGTTAAGTGAGATAGCCAGTCACAGGAAGCGAAGGGTCATATGTTTTCTTTTATATGTGGAAGCTAGGGAATAATTGTGATACAAGCACAGACTTCAGATAATTGAGGAGAAACTTCAGTGAAGTCAGAGAGGTGGAGATGGAGGAGGTCTAGGGGAAGTGAGAGGAGAGGGAGAATCAATGAAAGAATCACTTTCATTGATATTATATACATATGTGAAAATACCAATGTCAATTTCAATATCGTGTATGAGGAAGGGGTGGAATGGAGAGGAAGCTAGGGGAAAGCCCACCAAGTGCTGTGTCCATGTATGTCAATATTACCATGAACTACATTAGGATGTGAGATTAAAACATACCAATAAAAATATAAAATAAAGAAATAATAAATGAATATTGAATTCATGCAAAACATTATTCAGACCATAAGCTAATTAAACAAAGAAATAGTAACAAAAAGATATTTGCATAATTGTAGTATATATATCTCTATATGTAGAGATATATATATATATAAATTAAATAGTACTTCAAAGTACTTACAAGTTAAACTAATAAATATTTTGAATTAAATACAAATATAACCAGGACATATCATAAGTTGTGCAATACAGTAAATATTGTGCTTGGAGGAAAATATATGGCATTAAATTCATGTATCAGAAAATAGAAAGATTGCAATCATGACCTAAGCTTCCAGCTGAAGAAATTAAGTAAAATAAGAGGAATATAATCTAAAATCAATCATAAGGAAGGAATTACAAAGATAATAGCTGAAATTAAGGAATTGATGACCTCTAAACATTATAGCCTTAGAACAGGTTCTCCAGAAGTCAACCCTGAAGCAACTCACAAGTGATGAATTAAGAAATTGCAAATTTTAAAGAAGAGAAATACAAGGAGAAGGGAGCTGTACAGGAAAGGGCAGGAAGCTAAGCAAAGATGTAATTTCAGGCAAAATTCTGACCTCCTCCTGACCCTGCAGAGAGTTTTGGAGTGTAAATTACTCTCAGAGTTTGTTCAGCCTCAAGGCAAGGAAGCCAAGTGTTCACTTCTCAAAGAGTCTGTCAGAAAATGTAAGGGAGTGGGGTGCAGAACTGATAAGATGAATCCAAGGAGATACAGGCGGGGTCTGCTACACTTAGTATGATTTATCCTCTTTCTAGGTGAAAAAATTGTTTAATACTTGTAGGAGATAATACACTGAAGGACACATGTCTTACTGTTCTTTATTTCAAACAAAAATGGTAGGCTTCTGAATGTTCGCTGTGTTAACTCCTTCTCACCACTGAGTTCTGGCTTCTTCAGTGAATATCACATGTTTTGTTAGTTTTGTTTGTTTGATTTTGTTTTGTCTGTTTTACTTGCTGTACTTGTCACAGTGTAAAGATGACAACATTGTTGTCTGTTTTCTAACCTTAACTTAACATTTCCCCCAAGCAAGGTCCCAGTTCCTCATAGTAGTGTGTGTTTTCATTTGATTTGCTTCCTATCTTTTCTACAACCAGTTTGCAGAGCTCTTTGCTCCATGGGCCATGTCAGATGACAAATCAATGTCACACACAGAGCTTCTTTCACAAAGACGATCAATGGTACAAGCCCAGGGGATTTTGCCCAGAGAGAATTCCTTCCCCAAGCTGCATATCCCTGCGGAATTCATATTTGTAACTTGGCTTTATTTTCTCTAGTGAAGAATTTTTAAATCTTGATAACTGCTGACTTTTGAACCAGATGAATCTTGTCATGGTGGGTTGTCTTGGACATCAAAAGCTGTTTAGCAGCATCTATCTAGTACTCTACCACTGCATCTAGGGCAAAAAAAAAATTATATATATAATATTATATATATAATATTATATATTATATATATATATATTGTTTGGTAATATTATATATAGTCTCTAGGCATTACCAAATGTCTTCTGGAGAAGAAAATGGCTCCAATTGAGCACTACAGCTCTGAAGCAGAGCTTGGTTTACTTATTTTGTTAAAGAAACACTATGATATATAGACATAACCTGTATTTGTGTGGTCTAATATTGTAGCTGCTAACCACATGTGACCATTAAGCACTTGAAATGTGACTATTATGGTATTAAAAATGAGTTAATAATCACATTTAATTTTACTAATTTAAAATCTAAATTTAAATGTGATAGGTGACTCATGACTCCTGTTAGAGCGACTAATGCTAGAGTTTTGGTTCAAGTTAGAGAGAAGTTATAATGAGCCCCATTTCTCTTTGCCTATCAAAAGCCCAATTTTTTATGACAGGTAGACAAATGATTAATCATCCTGGGCCCTTGTCTATGATTGAATTGATATTAGTATCCCTTAATAGATTATAATTTACAGGTGTCTTCATCATGGTATTAAAATTGGGTTTCGTTATCCTTTGAAGTATATGTCTTTGTCCTGTTACACTAACTGGACTAGATTACTTTTGCACATTCATAACTAGTGTGTGGCAGAGCTGGAGTCAGAATTCATGTACTCTCAGAATCCATATATCCTAAATCTCTATATATTTCCTTTCCTTGATAAATGAGATTCTCAATATTATCAATTTTTTTTTTCTCTCATAGAACATTTCTAACTGGAATCTGTGCTTTTTTTGATCGACTATTGCTTACTTTAAGTTCCCATGGTCCTACCTTGTATGTCATTAATGCCATGCATCCTCATTTATATGGTGATCTGATTTTTTTTTTGGCTTACTTATATGCATATTTCACCTATAGCTAGATTGGATAGCTGAAGAAGATAACTGAATATGTGAAACTGGGAAAATCTGGAAATGAGATTTTAAGTCTATGAGTAATAAATTCCAGCATTATTTATTTTGGGGTACATATGTCAGTACTCCTAACTTAATAGAGAATTTTTTTTTTCTTTTGTGGTAGTTGGGATTGATCCCAGGGAGTGTTCTACCTCTGAGTTACACCCCCAGCCCTATTTTTTTTTTAATTTTTATTTTGAAACAGTATCCCTAGGTTGGTGAAAATCTCACTACTGGCTGATGTTGTCTTTGTAACTGCGATCTTGTCTCAGCCTTCCAAGTACTGAGATTAAAGGTGCATGCCATTATACCTGGGCTAATAAAGGAATCTTAATAAAGAAACAACAAATACATATTTGGTCAAAATTGGCTTATATTTTTAATTCAAAATGTTACTTAAAAACAACCTCACATTTTAAATAGAAACATTGTGAATATCAATTGCAATATAAAGGCAAATAAACAAGATAATTTCAATGAAATAACTTGAAGGATTATTATCAATGAATTATGGCACTCAATAATTTAAAGAACAGTCCAAACTGTTTAATTACTTCTTGAGAAGTACTGTGAATTATGACCCACAAAGCCATTGGGATCAAGCTCTATATCCAAAGTATAGAAAATGTTAATGAAATATAAAGCCAGGGGTGCTATGTATAGCATAGAATCAGTGCATAATATAGTTTTATTTTTTCATCCAGTGTGGTCATCAATGCACTACATTTTGACCCAGAGTAAATTTTCCACCTGAAAACTATTACCAAAATCTTAAAATGTCAGTGAAATTGGACACTGACTAAACTATAATAGAATCTGAAAGTATTTTCTTCTAAAATACCACATAGTTTTCTCAATCCCCTTGGTCAATTAAAGACTGAAATAGCCATATTAATTACATAAGAATTAAGTTAATATTAAAAATATGATGTGCATATTATCACATATTTCTAAACTCCCACTCTCTCCTAGCTCCCTCCAACTAGTTAAGGTATTCCCTGATAGGGTAATGAGCTTATAACATGTGAGAACTTATGTTAATATGATGTGCATATTATCACATATTTCTAAACTCCCACTCTCTCCTAGCTCCCTCCAACTAGTTAAGGTATTCCCTGATAGGGTAATGAGCTTATAACATGTGAGAACATGCTATTTATTGAATAAATATTTTACTAATCACTGAGATATATAATACCCAGATGAATGGAGCTGCTGTCAATTAGATTTCTTTCATAATCTAGCAAAACGTTGAGGATATCATAGTCAGTAAATAAAATATTTAAGTGAGTGAATGATTGAATGAATGAATAACAAGTCAACTATTGGGCTTAAATTGATAGCTGGAGATTTTCTATTAATGGTACCTGAAGTACGTCTGATCAGATGGATGTAGTGGGGTTTTTTTTTGTTGTTGTTAATTACATGAATATCTATAGAAACACATATATGACAATATTTTAGAGTTTTATTAAAGGACTCTCTTTTTTAACTTTTTCTATGTTTTTATTTGATAATATCTGTAATACATAAAGATTCCAATTTTCGATTAAAAAATGCCATCTCCGGTTGGTATATTCCAACTTTATTGACACAATTCATCACAATATGCTCTCATAGTATCTGTTTGATATTCATTATGGCTTTTTTGGTAAGACATGGAAAGTTCTTTGTTCAGATGGGGCCATGACACTTCACCAACAGTCCTTCGAGCATGGTTGATGTTTTTCATAATCCAGAGGAACGTTACAAATGAAAGGACCTTCCACCTTCTTCCCAATTTGATCAGAGACTTTCACTAGTCATGAATGCCAGAGTCAGGCTCCAATCATGGTGACTATAATTCAGAGAGCAGCTTGTAGGCATTTTTAATTGAGTCAGTGGAAACGGTCGACAGAGTAATGGTTGTAATTGTTCACCATTTCCCCCCAAAAAAGAATTTTCTCAGTAAATAGGAGGCTTTGTTTCCAACCTAATTTAATGGAAACACAGAAGGTATAAGAAAGTAATGTGCCAACTGACACTGAGTGTAAAATAAGGCATTTTAGAGACTTTTGTGCAAATATCCATCAGCTGACATCTGTCAAAGCAGACTCCTGGGATGGCTGCAGGCATATCCATTTACTAGCAGCTAACAGTTAGTGAGTTTCGTTCTCTGAAGAACAGAGTGTTGGTTTGTTTAGTGATGTAAGCTTTTGAAATAATACACTTTTTCTAAAACCCCCAAAATACCATATGAACTCCTTGTAGCCTAGTTACACAATAAAAAGAACAGACTTCTATGTATATGGCCAACAACCCTTTTGACTGGCTGAGAGGCAACGGGAGCACATGAGAGAGGCTCATGTGGTACAGCTTAATTTATTGTAGGCCAGATAAAGCATTTAAGACCTAAAGAGTAGTACTTCCATCAAATACATAAACTTAAATGGGTTCCATGCTGCCTGTCCATTCACTCCACTAGAACATCTTGTTTGTTTATGTTTATATTGGCTGGCCTGGTTTTTATTTCAAATTCTGTAAGCATTGAAATGTCTTATGGAATATAAAAATAAAAAAAAACAACTAACAATATTCTGTAATTTTGAACTCTTTCTTCAGAATAGTTAGCAAACAGTGATTCCGGTAGTGTACCCTAAAGACAAGATGCCCTCTATTATTTTTCTGTATTACTCTTTGTATTATGTGTCTATGAAATATCAATTTAGTGGACCTATGGTGGCAAATTTCCAATTTTCAACAAAGCAGAAAAGTCTCTTTTCCTCCTTTCCCCAGTCTAACATCATGAGCTGACCTGAGAGCAAATGTCTAGAATACAAACTGGCAGTGACTATCTTAGTTAGAACTATAAAACAGTCATAAAACTCTCTGAATATATATATATATATATATATATATATATATATATAATCCTAAATTTTGAATTAAAAAAAAAGACATTGAAATCTATGTAATTATTATTTTTTAAATATTAGCGGCGCATGCCTATAATCTCAGTACATAAGAGGCTGAGACAGGAGGATCACAAGTTTGAGAACAGCCTCAGCAAGTGATGAGACTCTCATCAACCTAGTGAGACCCTGTTTCAAATTAAAAATAAAACATAGGGCTGGGATTGCAGCTCAGAGGTAGAATGACTCTTGATTCAATTCCTAGTAAATAAACAAATAAATAAATAAATACATAAACAAATAATAACTTCCATTTTTATGACTCAAGAAAAGCATCATTTGGAAATTCATGTTTTAGTTCCCCCAAATTATTGAATTTTCTATAACCATGAAATTTTGAAGTTGCCAAGCGCTATCTATCTTATTCAACATCTTCACTTAGTATGTGAAGTGAGAAAGGCCAAGATTGTTGCAGTGTCTTAGTTTAATGTCAATATCAGAATAAACAAAATTATTCAGTGAAACCCTATTTCAAAATAAAAAATAAATAGTGCCAGATTGGGATGGTTTAAAGGTAGAACTCCCCTAGGTACAATCCCTAATAACGCATACTCACACACACACACACGCACACACACACACACACACACACACACGAAACTGAAAGTGTCATTTAGTGGGGATTCAAAGGTTTCCTTAGATGCTCACGACTACTATTCCTCAAAATTAATTTCTGGAGCTTCAAAAAATGGTGTAAGACCCTCAGTGATCCCTCAATTATTTGCTTCAGCACTATCTGGGTCATTGGCAGAGTTAAAATTTTTGAGGTATATTTTCAGAGATTCTAACTCAGTAAATCCACTAATACATTTCACATAAATAATAATATCCTAGTCTTAGAAACTATACTGTAGAATTGAATTCTTCTTCAGAGTTTTTCATTCTGTGATAAACCATTTTCATCTTAATAATTCTTATTTTTTTTATACAGGCAAAGCATTAATGGGGTAGGGAGAAAGGGATGGGAGACTTCATTGCAGGAGAATTAAACAGTCCTTGATTGAATAATTGAAATTGCCCAGGAACAAAAGAATGGCTTTGACTTTTTTGAGTGAGTAGGACAGAAAGGAAAAGTCTAATATTTTTATGATAATTCCACAATTCCATTAAGAAGTTTCTTTCTACTGGAGGAAACTCTTGTGACTCTTGGCATGGCCTTATGCCTGGTATTTATAGTTAATCTGATTATGAATAGGGTAATAAAAAGAATTCACCAAAAAATCAGGGAATAGAAAAATTGTTAGCAGCAATAGGTTATGAATTAAGGCCTAAGAATTTCATTTGTGATTTTTTTTCCTGTTTTGGTCCCTATCTCAAAAAATCTAGTTCACCTTAAATAAATGTTGTAGAACCTTCTTCACTAAAGAGGGATAGCCTCTCCTAGAAATAAATATATGGTATGGTGATCTCCCATCCTCAGTTCTTGTTTCCTGAGATAAATATTTCAAACAGAAAGCATGAATAGAAGAATATAAAAGGTTTATATAGGAAAGTCAGGAGACAGCTTAACAGAAGGTTTTGATAAAGGGATAAGTTCCAGAGAAGAGGTTTGGAACAGTCTGTTTCCAGAAATGGAAAATGGCCAAGAGTTTTATTCATGGCGAGATTATTCAGACTAGACTCCTTCCCACTCAGGTATAAGCATTTAGGGGAGAAAACGATCTGTTTTTGCACCACAGCTAAGTGTACCTACACTGTATTTTAATCTTTTTATTTTTGTGCACACGTCACCCTGGCATGTATATTGATTACAATAATGCATGGAGGTCATGATTTCAATTTGATGGTCAGTAAACAATACTTGAATCCTCAATTTTGGCAGTTGGTAACCTATGCAAGAGGTGAAGTGAGCAAGTTCAACTTAGTTGCAAATCTTTTCACCCTGAGGCCCCCAGTAGAATATTGCAGAATATTTTCCTATGATGCTGACCTACTTGCGTGCATTAGTACAGAACTCCATGCGCAGTGATTATTTTACACAACAAAATATTGAAGGCCAGGATCTCAATTCTCATCTTTCCTTTTTGGGAACTTCAACCATTCCAGGGGCAAATTCTTTGCTAGTGTCTGTGTTCCAGTAATTCAGTTATTTATTCGCTGGATCATCTTTTTACCTATGATTGTTTTGAAAAGTATACAAGCAAACTTTAGTAAATATTGTGAATCAGCAGATAACAAAACTATGGTGAGCTAGGGAGTGATAAAAGTGAATTCTGGGAGCAGCTAATATCTTCTTTCTCATCCTGACCTAAAATTACTTGGACATCTAGAGGAATGATCCCATAATAACTCTGAAGAAAAAAAAAAAAAAGAGTCACATTATATATGTTTCAAACTATGTGAACCAGTTTGTACACTGTTATTGTAATAGAACTCTGTTTCAACTATTTTAAGAGTGCCAATGTCAAAAGTCAAGGCTATTATGCAATGCTAAGCCCATCAGTATCACCATGCATGGACCTCCAAGGAGGATACAAGTCATCAATTAAGAAGCAAGCTGAAACAACACAAAAAATCAACAGAAACAGTGTTGAGACTCTCATAACTGACTGTACCATGATTTGTACCTGCTTAGGAAAACTAAGCCCTAAGACAGAAAAATTAACATGACAAACACAATTTTGCTTTTTCATAGCCATTGTACAACTCTCAAACATTCCATTTTCACTCTCAAGGAATCACCCATGTGACATACTCCCAAGCTTCATATTTTAGCAGAAGGATTTCACATGAAAACTGCTGTAGTGACAGAAATCATTTGATAAGAAGAGAAAGGACAGATTGTAGTCTGGAAATAAGGAGAAGAAGGAGTAATGAGAGCTCTTTCACACTTGTATTAAAGCCAAGTGAACTTGACAAAGCAGGTCAAGGCTATGAAATAGATCTGATGAAAATTAATTTCACTGATAAAAGCACAGAGTTGAGGTATGATACACATTTGACATAAACTCAACAGTTTACAAGGCAATTAAATATGCATTATCTCATTTATTTTAAACCTCACAACTACCTAATGTGGTAAGGCTTATTATACTAATGTAAGTCAGATGTTGGATGAGCCTCTCCTAGACCTATTTTATCTTGCTCAGAAGCCACTAATTGCATATCTTGTGCAAATGCAAAGCCTGTCTTCTAATTTTCTAAGAATTCTAAGCAGCTTATTCTCCTATGGTTGCATTTGAATCCTGAACCCCTGGGGTGTACAGCAGTTGTGAATTTCACCTTATGAACTTATATTTAGGTTTAAATTCTCTCAGAAGTAGAAACTGAGACAAGAATACATGTGTCAATAATTTATGCATGGCTTCATCTAAGGAAACAGTTAAAGAAGAGTGAACAAATGAGGCAATGAAGGAAGAAGCCAGTAAAGGCCTACTGCTGGCCAGTTAATAACCATGGGCCATTGGAGTTCACTTCCGCAGAAGTCTTGATGACATTGTAGAGTACGCCTAAAGAGTTGGTACCCTCGCAGATGGCTAAGATAGTTATTGAGGAACCTGGGCTACTTACAAACACAGGAACTCTTCAGCACTTCCAGTCCACCATTCACACTTCTGGACATTGTTTCTAAAGCCAATGAAAATCTCTCTTGAGGAGGGCATAGGTGTTGACTTGAGGCAGCTTCATTTGATCTCTCTCCTCTCTTCTCTTTTCCTCCTCTCTCCTCTCCTCTCACCTCTTCTAAGTTTTTCATTTTTCCCTTTATTGACTTGATCTCTCCATTCTTGGAAGCAAAAACAAACAAACAAAAAAACCCATAGATTTTCTTACTCATACTAAAGATTTAGTGATTCTCTTTCTTTTCTTCCTCTCCTCTCATTCCTTTTCTTGCATATTTTTTTGGAGTTTGCTTCTTCACCAAAATAATTTTTTCAAACAAATTCAGTGTTCCTTTCAAGGGAAATTCTAGTTAATAAAATTGTATTCTAATTTATCACTGTAGTTTTGCAGATAAAGAGACTGAGACTGATGGATACCTATTAATTTGTCCGTTGCTACAAAGTTAAGAAATCAAAGGTCTTCAGAATCTAGACCCGGTGATTCTTCTCTGCAAGAGGCTCCCTCTCATTACAAATTAAGCAATGCAAATAACGCAGTGATATGTGAGTTAGAGATAATTTACTTTTTACAGTTCTACCTTCCCTGACCATAGTTGGACAACAAATAGAGAGTGGCTTCTCATTAGAGGGAAGAGAGCCTAAAACTCGTGTCTCCTTGGTTCCACATGCCATGTTTGGATATGGAATGTCCCTCAATGGCTGATGGACTTAAAGGCATGGTGCCTAATGCAGTAATGTCTAAAATGAGTGCTCTAACCATGTAAGTGGATTGACCATTGATTGCTAAACAGACTAATGAAAGGGGGCACCTAGCTGGAGAAAGAAGTAGGTTACTGGAGATGTGCCCTGGAAGGGTTTATCTTGTCCCAGGCTCAAACTCTTTCTTTCTCTCTCTCTCTCTCTCTCTCTCTCTCTCTCTCTCTCTCTCTCTCTCTCTCTCTCTCTCTCACACAGACACACACACACACACACACACACACACACACACATTTCCCACCATGAGATAGGCAGCTTTCCTCTGCCATGTTCTTCTACCAAGATGTTCAGTCCTACCTTAGGTTCAGAGCCAGGGAGCTGGTCATCCAGGAACTGAAACCATGATCCAAAATAAATCTTTCTTCCTTGACATTGTTATTGTCAGGCATTTTCATCACAGAAAAAGTTGACTAATACAGTACATGACCTGCTTGTCCTCGTATCTTGAAGTCCTAGGTCAACTTTACCTGAGAGGTTTTGTGGTTTTATTCTGTGCCAGCTTCTTTTTATTAGATTTTAAGTTGAATTATCGCAAGAATCAGAAAGTACAAAGCTCTAAGAAAGATTTTTTTTACCAACAAAAACTAAAATTTTTTAAGTACTATACAGGGTTTATTTTGGTACCTAAGCCACTTAGGGCTTTCATTTCTGACCAACGATAGTCTGGTTATGGGTTAGACATTTTTGTGAAAGCTTTTGTGATTTAGAGCTGTCTCATATTATTTATATATTTTGGGTAGACAAGGAAAATAATGCATTTCTCTTACTGGGAAAGATGAACACAGTGTGATCTTAAGGGCATGCCTTTACCATAGTGCTCTTGTAAACTTACACATTTTCAGCAACCACAGAAGCAAAGGCTTGAAATATAGCTATGCTGGATCTTGAAGGAACTCTTTGTGACTTTTCCAGAACCAAGGAGTGTGGGAGACGAAGAGTAGCTTGGAGATCACATTCTATTCTCTATCCACCCTATTTCCCCAGAAGTTTGTCATGAGACCTTCCTCATTGCCTCTAGAGATCAGATTGGGTATAGGGCTTTCTGTTCTATCTCCCTCAGAATAGAGCTGCAGTATATGTAACCAGTTAGTTCCAGTCTAGATCTGGCTTCTCAGCTTTGGGAAGTACTGTATCCCACATCTTACATTGCAGTTATCTGACCCCCATTCCTTTCAGTGTTGTCCTTTTTGGTATGTGGGACAAGGACTTGGAATTGGTACTTTTGCTGTTCTTTCACTCTAAGTATTAAACTGTCTGAATCTAAATGTGGCTTGTGTCTTTACCAGTAAAATTAAGTAGGCCTTATTATTGACCACATCTATGTATGCATGACAAAGAGACAGAGAGAGCCCTTGGCAAATAAATCACTCAAACCAAGCCTTGAACCAGCTGATCCTAGTCTTGGAGGAACTCTGTGACTTTTCCAGAACCTGAAAAGATGGAAGTTAGTCTTAAATATAACTCCAAAGTTCCACGCCAAGAAACAGTATATCATTTTTAGAGTTCCTCCCATTTTGTGATATTCTCAAAAAATATATTACAATTTTTAAATAGATTTCCTGTGTTGGCAGAGGAGAATTTTAACTTTACTGAAATCTTCCAATTCAGCAAACACTTGTGTGATTTTTTTTCCTTTTCACCAGGAATTCCCCTTAAAAAGATTAGTATTATTTACTTTGGGGTGCTCTTGTATTAAGAGGTTGATAAATGGAGTCAAATATTACATGGACATGTGTAAGTGACTTGTTTTGATGAGAAAATTGTGAATTAAAACATCTGCACAGACATTACCTAGCAGTTAACAAACTAAAGTCCATCTTCTCAAAATAACTGCCCTGTTTTGAAATTCCTTTTTACATAGATGTCCATGTAGTTTTCCTGACATTAATAATCCAAACATAGACTTGAATAACGATGCACATGGAATTTAGTTTTAGTTCATGAAGACTCTTTGAAATTCCCTAAGTGGTTCGTATCTCAAAATAGCCCTGCATTATAAAAGGAGTGTCATTTCTACTAATACATTGTGATTACCAATGATTTGAGTACCCACTAAATACTGAAACCTATAGTATATAGTCATTTGTTTTGCTTTATGTAATTCTTGAAATAATTTCATGAGGTACAAATTAGTGCCTGTGTTTTTACACAAGAAAATGGAAGCCCAGAAATATCAGGTATGCTGAACAAGGTCCTAAAATAATCAGATGGAATTGCAACTCCTGCCCCTAAGGCCATGTTCCTTCCACTTGACTTCACACCATTCCTCCAACAGCCATGCTCAGTGCTGGTCCTTATAATATTGCAGGGAAAATTCTCTTTCTTTTGAACTTGTTGTGTAGAAACAATGCTGAAAAGAGTCTGATAATTAAAAATGTTTAAAGTAATGCAATATACTTATATTTGATTTGGTTACTAGGTAATAATTTCTGTCTCAGTACTTGCTTCTTTGAGAGAAGCAATTGAAGCAGAAAGCACAAATGGGGGTGTATAGAAGATTTATTCAGGGAAGCAAAGACAGTGTAAAGAAGGAGAAAGGGAGTTATATTCCAGAGATAAATGTCTGGAATGGGCCAGTTTCTGGTGTGGAAAATGGAATGCATGAAGCTTTTCAATGGGAAGCCTTATATTTCCTCTGGACATCACCTTCCTCATCCATATTTTATTTTGTCCTGTTGGAGAGTTTTCCAAGAGGTAGGTATCTAAATGAGGCCCTGCAAGGAGGTTAGCCTTCTGATATCCCTACAGCTCTCTAATTGCAGACATTTTTATTGAAAAGAGCCTGTTGAACTTCTTCCCTCCTGTCTTGTCTCAATTTAGCCCATCTGATCATTTTATCTATCTACAAAACAGTTTTCCTAAAATGTAGATATCTGAAGTTCTGGACTCTGTAGTAAATCAACTGATTACTAAAGTCTAACATTTTGTCCCATATGTGTTACAAGTAAATGTTTACTAAAATGTACCATAGTAACCTTGCTGTATTGAAGCCTAAAATGGTTGAGGTTAGATTAAATACCTCTTGATTATAATATGTTCCTATGAGACTTTGGAAACCCTTTCTATGCAGTAAGGTGTGTTAAACTTCTCACATTTTAAAAGAATTCTAGGTAATCAATAGTTTCAAAGCAAAAATGTTGATTTTTTTAAAAAAAGATACATACTGCATTTCATTCACATAACTACGTATTGAGGCTGAAATAATACCTGCAGTGGACAGACAGGCACTAAGAGTTTTGTATTAAAAAATGAGAGCCAGGTACAGTGGCATACACCTATCATCTCCGTACTTGAGAGGCTGAGACAGGAGAATCATACATTTGAGGCCAACCTCAACAACTTATCAAGACCTTATTCCCAACCAAATGAAATATAAAATAGGGCTTGGGATATAATTCGGAGATAGAATGTCCCTGAATTCAACCTTCAGGACCTCCCAAAGTGAAATGAAATTAGATAAAACATGAGTGACTTGGATACTTTTTAAAAGCATATGCGAAGGTTTTGAACCCAGGAAATGATGTCGTCAATGCCTCAAATATTTATAGGGGTATTTTTAAAATATTTTTCTCCAATTTATGGGGGGTTCACTTATTTGGATGCATGTCATTGTGTCTGATATTTGTTTTTTAAAGTTAAGTTTCATTTGCTCGACAAATAGTCCTTTACAAGCATTTGGAGACTTTTGCAGAGGTCAGCTTCTTCCTGCCAAATATTGAGGGGAAAATATTACTTCCTCCTTCTGAGCCAATCATAAAAGTCATCACTTTTGATCCTGCATCTTTAGGAGAGATGCCTGTTGAGTTGTGATATAAGAAGGTAATATCCATTTAGTGAACAGATCATTTGAGTCAAGCCTAGCAATAAATGGGGTGACAGATTTCATAACCTACCTACCTGTGATTTGTGCTTGAGATTTGAATTTGGGAAGTGGTCAAAAATCACTGGCTGTAAGGATTGTGGAATAAGGTGAGCAATCTCTTTCAAGAATATTAACCTGCTTATAAAAGGGCTCAGGAAAAATGTGCTGAAATTATTAACAGACTTTTGGGGTAACCTAAAGATAAGTTTATTTTTCCAACCTATAATCTGACTATAGATTAAGAAGAATATTATTTTTTTAGCAAATAACCCCTGTATACCATTCACTTAATTATACCAGGGTCCTTTCTTTGAGAAAGATCTAGATTAGGAAAATTTCAGAAAGTAGTTAAGCAATGACAACTTGTATAAGTAGATATACTGAGTTATTTGAGACATGCCACCTATGTCCCATTACTTTTGCTTATTCCTTTATATGCATTCTAATTTAATCATCTCAGTAGCATTGCAGTTATATATTGTTATAATTATTTGATAATGCAGTAACTCTTGGAAAAATGAAATAGCTTGCTAAAGGTTGCTAAGTTCATCAAGGACAGTCCCATTATAAGAAATCAGGTGTGTCTCACTTCAAATTTTGATATTTTTTAATAATTATTTCAATGATATCAAGAAAGCTTATATATATATATGTGTGTGTGTGTGTGTGTGTGTGTATGTATGCATATGTATGTGTTTCTATGTAGGTATTGGTGTGTGTATGAATGCATGAGTGTTTACTTTTTTGAAAGTTCAATACCTTATGTATACAACATATATAAAGATTACTTGAGATCTAGAGGATTTACCTTTCTACCCATTATCTGCACATTTTTGTCAGTTTCCTTTGTTATTTCTGAATGACATGGATGCTAAGTGAAATAAATTTGAACATATTTTACCATACAACTGTTTTCAATCTTAGTAGAGTCGTTCCACTCCTGAAGTCACATGAAGAATAATGTTAAATGCCTTGAAGAATGAATGCCTTCCTTGAAAAAAGCCACCCTCCCTCCAGCCTGAGGTTGTCATCTATTTTCTGATACAAACAGCATGATTCCCACATGACATATTCAGTGCCTGCCCTGTGCAGACTCATTTACAGTGACTCCATTTAAGTCACACTTTTAAAATTGTTCCCAAGAGACCTGGCTCCAATAGAGTGGAGCTGTCTGCATTCGCCACCACACACAGCCAGGCTGAGTGACAGGCATGTTTAATCTGTTCCTTTCAAATCTCTATGGAGCTTTCACTCTTAATGATGGCACCGCCTATAAAAGCAAGACTGTAAGTGCTTTCACTGGGCTTAGTCCAGGGCTGTGCCAACATTTAAGGCAAGGCGGAGTAGCACAGTATCTCCATACCCAGATGCTGAGCTTACCTCTTTTGGAAGATAATCATTTTGTCTGAGGCAGTGGCCCCAGATAATGAGAAAAGGATTCAAACTACTTTGCCTGGCATGCAAAGCTTTTCACAATCTACTCAACTTCATATTTTGCTATTGCCACCAATGATTCTATACTTTGCTCACACTTTCTTGCCCCTACATCTCATGCTGCTTCTATCTATATTATTGTCATCACTATGAGTTTGGTTAGATGACCTCAAAGGTTTCTTCTTATACTATGAT
Source organism: Graphiurus murinus (assembly GCA_004027655.1). Lineage (NCBI taxonomy): Eukaryota > Metazoa > Chordata > Mammalia > Rodentia > Gliridae > Graphiurus > Graphiurus murinus. Next base: position 43,226 of record PVLC010008002.1, read on the forward strand.
GCTTTGATCTTCTCTACATCCATTACCTTGATGGATGTCCACTCTGCAATTTTCAAAATATTAACCTGGTAGTGGACTTTGAAGGAGAAGGGATGCTAAATTTCAATGCATGCAAATGCTGGCAATATCAATTCAATTATTTCTCCTCTATATATAATTTCAGAATTGTTTGCCTTCTTGTGTATTTAGTTCCATCATACTCTATTTTTGAAAGGACTATTGATTTTAAAACAGTGGTAGTTCTCTATAAAAACTCAAATGTCCTTGAGAAACAATGAATGTCCCCATCTGACTTTTACACTCTCATACTACTTTAATACTCCTGGGAGTTGGGCAAACATGAAGTCAGTTTTATGAAGCATTGATTTTTTTTTCTGTCTACTAATATGCCTCCACTTCTGTATTTCTCTCTAAAGCATGCAATACCTCTTCAAAATATGTATCATTAGAAGGATATTTTAACTGGAGAAAACATTTAAAGATAGGAGAAAGAAACAAGCAACAACTACAAAATCTTAAAATTTATTGATTTTACTTACCTATATTCTCTCTCTCAGTAGGATTTATGTGGGAAAGAAAATATATTTACATATTTAAGGAGCCACTCTCAAATCTACTGGGTGGGTAAGAGAATCTTGTCTAAGACAAACAAGAAGTCATATTCTACCCTGAATCCTCATGAATCTCAACCTGGAGTTCTTCAGCCTGAGATAAACATAATTGTCACAAGAATTGATCAACTGTGGCAATTTCAACAAGTATCTGTATATAGCTTTATAGATTTTTATAAGCAACTGATGTATAGTGTTATGCTCAAATTTAAAAGAAGATTGCTTTGCTTCAATTTCTAATACTTTGAAAATGCATGATTTGGGGCATATTATCTAACTTGTCTCTTCCCTGGTTTTATAATTTTCTGAGATGGGCATTGCAGTAGTATCTACCTCCTGGGATTGTTATAAGGATTAAAATTAATATACCAGGTAATGTGTTTCATGTAGTACTTTTACAAAATAGAAATTCAGTAATTATTAGCAATAATTAATATTTGTTTTATGTAAGCATTATGTATTTTTATAATTTTTATCTCTCCATTTTATAGATGTGGACAAAGGAGCATCTAGAAGATTAATTATACCACAACACATTGAGTGACAGTATTTTCCTGAAGAACTCAAGTTATTTTTTTTTACTTCAGATCCCATGTTCTTCCTCCAAATGGATGAAATTTTATTGAGTGACATTGTTTCATTTCTACTTTAGTAGCAATAATGACTCTCTGAAATTACTTACTATTTACAAAATAATGTTTGTTTTCTCCTATGTGCACCAAGAAATAAATGGGGAGAAATGTTGATAAATGTTGAATCTAGGAGGTGCATTTTTTTAAGAAGTGTGCTGAACTAGTCCTTACTTTTTTAAGTGCTTAAAATTTTTTCATGAAAAATTTTGCAAAGAGATATAGTATTGGTGACAACACACATGCTTGTCTTGCCATTGAGGTATGTCTTAGACAAGAAATAATGCCTGTCACATAAATATTTGTAAAATGAATGACTAGACTGCAGGGTATGATTTGGGTATTTTCAGCCTTGTCTCTCCTTACCAAGTAGCTTATCACACCTCTTCTAGATGCATCTTTATATCCCCACAGGCATACACTAAAGAGGGATTCCTGATATTGTGATTAGCTAGAGCTTCTCATGTGAATAAGATTAAGATCATGCACTAATAGAACAGATGAACCACAGGCTCTTTGAATCTTTTGATTTATTTTTCTTTGGTGATTCTATGTGATCATGAAGGTGATAAGGCTGTGAGACCATTAAGCTTTGGGACAGTGGTAAGAGCTTACTGCAATATTTAAGACCATGACTGAGATTCAATAACTAATAACTAAGCATTCCTTGGTTTCTTATTTTGTCATTTTCACTTGTGGTAGATACTTCAGATCATCAGGAGAGATGAGAGTGTGATTGACTGAACAAGAAATAATGTATACAATTCTGGTCCTTAGCCACTAAATATTTAGCCTTCCCTTCCCCTATATCAATCCTTTTCTCAAAATTTCATTGGTATAACCCAACACAGAATTGCACCCAACTTTTGAGAAAACCATTAAATAATATTGTTCCTTTTGATTAATTGAATGTGGTTATATTGAAAGTATATATTCAACCCTATGCACTCCTGAATTGTAAATGTCTCAGTTTAGGGAAACACTTATGTATTTCCCCAAAACAGTATGCTCTCCATATATGAAGAAGTGTACAATTTAGTGATTAAAAGTTCTAGGCTTTGTAATCAGAAAATCCTGATTCTGCCACTTTATAGATTGTGATATTGGGAAATAAAGTAAGGTTTGATTTCTTCATCAACAACCTGCCAATAGTGCCTATGACAATACTTGCATGTTTTCTCTCATATGTAGAAGCTAGAGAGAAATTGGGTACAAAGGAGACCTTGGATAAAGAGGTAGATACTCCAATGGTGTGATGAGGAGCTTAGAGGAGAAAGGAGAGGGATAGAGATATAATGAAGGTAATGATGAAGTAGAATAGAAGAAATAAAAATTTAGGTAGAAAGGAGACTGGTTAGGAAGGAAAGGGAAAATGTAGTTTTAAAATCTGGAAAGTTCATATTCTCTCTCTCCACCCTATAGTGTGGTTCCCATTTAAGGCAAAAGCCTCAAAGAATCCACATCCTTAATCTCTATGGCCTGTCTCCCCACCTGAGATTCCTGAGATGCTTAATAAACAAAGGATCCATGGGGAAGACCAAGGTCAGACCTTACCCAGTCACCACCCATTGATGCTGAGAAACCTGAGAGAAAGGGAAGGTCCAGACCTCTGCTATGTCTACCCCCCTTTTGTGGGTTCTATAAAAGAACTGAAAAGGCTACAAAGACTTTCTTGCCTGGATGATCTCTCCCTTCTTAAGATGGTCTGCCTTTTCCCTCAAGTCCCTCACTTTCCTAAATAAAACTTCTGGCTTTGTCCCTGACTGGCAAGTGTTGAAATTCTCTGCACCACAGAAATCAGGAACTCACAGAAGTTATCATGCTGATCCACAATAGTAACACAGTAATAGTTTGATAATGCTATGTATATGTGTGTGTGTGTGTGTGTGTGTGTGTGTGTGTGTGTGTGTGTGTGTGTGCAGGAAAAGGGAGGGAGTAGGGAGTGGGGTAAGATCCAGTGAAAACACAGCAAGTCTTGTGTGCATGTATATTCATATCACACTGTACCTCATTATGATGTATAATTACAATGCATCAATAAAGGTATAAAACTAGTGTCCTTCAATGAAAACCTTGGATAATGTTTTTACAATGTTTAGCATAGTGTCTTGTGCTTTTTAATGAAGATAGGCCTGGAGTGAGCAGTGAAGTATGTAGGTATGTGGATGTGTATGGATGGGAGTGTGCTGAAAGGGCTTATAATTTATCAACATTTGGGAGCAAGAATATATCCAAATCACAAGAAAAACGGAGGGAATTTGAAAAACGTTAGCAAAGAATTCATCTGGCATAAATCTTTTTATAGAAACAGAAGTAAAGCAGACCATCACTTTTATTTTCCTCCCTAGAAGTGGTTAAATAAGTGCAGAAGTATAATCAGCCTCAGTGTGTTTGCACATAACAAAGAATAGAGGGGAGTGGGAAAGATGGTAATAGAGTCCAGGATGTTCCACATGTTGTTAGCTACCCACTATATGAAAACAAACAAACAAACAAACAAAAAACAACAAAAAAGAAACTGTGGGGCTATCACAAACCTATTCTGAGAAATTCATCTTTGCCTTGGCTTCAAATCATTGAATGTCTGGGAGACACAATCCACAATCACAGGCACACATTGGCCCAGCCCCGTTCTACACATTTTATCCTTGTTTTCTTATGGAATGTTTTTATTATATGACCCATGGATTTTGCATTTGAGTGTGTGCTTAGGCTTTGAAATTGGTTAAACAAATCTGTTGGGTTCCTTCCATCTCAAGGGCCTGGCTTTGTTTGTTTACACTTTCCACTTTTGCTGTTTCAGTGATGCAATGCATCAGCACCTCTGAGTGAGGCCCCTGAGGGGCTGCTCTGAGAGAAGCTGTGAACTTACAGGCAGCTCTTCTGTTGATGACGACTAGAGCCCTGTAATCTGCTTTATGCGGGCTTGACAAATATTTATGGAAACAGTCAATGTGCCCATCACAGGGAGAGATGTTTCAGGAGAATTTTGTCATTTGTTTTATAATAGCAAACTTTTGTGAGAGTTGTCATTTTCTGAACAAATCCTGCAAAGACACTTTTAGACAGGTTGAGCACCTATCCAAGGTCACACAGAGAGCTTGTGACTGGGCTAGTTCTGTGCCCCAAATGTAATTTTTTTTTCTAGGTTGAGTTTGCTATTTATTCCTTAATCAAATTGAGACCGTGACTTTGAGTTACTGGATCATGATGGTAACATTTCTTAAAATATAATCTTGATGCTTGCTGTTTTTTTCTCTTTAAAAAATAAAACTATGATAATTAATATTTCAAAAATGTGGAAACTAAGTCAGGAAGCCCTAAGTTAATAAATCTTATCTTGAGGTTCTGGGCTCTTCCAGGGAGGGGCTTCAGGATGCTTGAAGTTATCACATACTGTTTCACCTGTGTGCATGTGTACTTGATGTGAAGAGGGTATCCATGGCAGGCATTTTTCAAATATCTAGTGAGATTCTAACTCCACAAAATAGATGGTGATTTCAAGTTCTCATCAAAATTAAAAATAACTCTCTAAATATTTATTCCTTATTAAATATCTCTGATTATTTGACCCAAACGACATAATACAAAGCAAAGCAAAGCATACCATTCTCATTACTTTGCTCCATCCTGTAAGGAATATAAGGCAACTGGAGAGCTGGGTTCTAAAAAAACAATCACTTACAAAAGTCCATTTACATATGAATTACATTGATTCCTTAGTCAATCTTAGTATTTTTGGTACCCATTCAAACTCTTGGAGGTGGAACCAAAATTCTAGTCAGAGACCTACAAAATATGATCATAACTTGAACTAGAAATAAAAACTTTGGTACATTCCAGAGTTATATCTATTTAAAATTAATAGCATTTTTTTCCTCTGGAATCCTGAAAGTCAGGAAGTTCTATTTGATTTTTATGATGCCGTTTTAGTTTAGATGTTTGAAATGTTGAGCAAGCAGGAACATGAAAGCAATGCACTCAAAGAAATATCTTCAGGTTAAAGGGTTGAGCTAGTGTAGATAAATTCCTCTTAATTCATTATGATTTGGAAGGAGCTAATTATTTATTGAGATTCATGGTTGATACAGAGCAAAACCTCAAAAGACCTTGTCAACACAAGAAGTCAGAATGCTTTTGTCTACTTCAAAGTGAACAGAAGTTTATTGTAGTCTAATATTTGTTAAAGGTTTTTGCTTCCAGGTTTATTTTTCTGTACTTCACTTACAACACTTCTGATAGCTTTTGGCATAAGAATTGTGGTATATAAAAGAATACTTGTGATTTTTTTTTATTTCTATTTTAAAATAGACATCATTTTAGCCTTTAAATGTTTTCTGTTCAATGATTGATAAAATTTACACTTGGAAACTATCTGGATTTTAGAATTTTTTTCTAGAAGCTTTTTTTTGGAGGGGGTGTACTGGAGATGGAACCCAGGGACATTCTACCTCCTAGCGAGCAACACTACCAGCCCTATTTTTAATTATTTATTGTGAAACAGGGTCTCATCAGTTTTTCCCTTTTCTCTTTCTAATCCTCCCTTTCCCCTTCTACTATTATACTGGTCACTCTCCTCAATTTTCTAAGTTGTGGAGGGCCTCAGTAAGTAGCTGAGGCTGGCCTCAAACCCAGATCCTCTGGTCCTAGCCTCCCACATACTGGTAATTACAAGCACGTGCCATCACGATGGGCTCTCTAGAAGCTTTTTGATTAAAAATAATTTCTTTAGTATATAAGTGCTATTTAGAGTATCTATTTTATAGATAATTAGTTTGGGTAGATAATTAGTTTAAATGTATTTTAAAAATTCCATTTCATCAGAATTGTTGAATTTATTGTAATAAATTTATTTGTGATATTTTTTATTTCTCTGTAGCTTTTATGTTATACCCATTCGTACTGCTGATGTTGGTTCATCCACCCACCTTCCTTCCTTCCTTCCTTCCTTCCTTCCTTCCTTCCTTCCTTCCTTCCTCTTCTTTCCCTTTTTCCTTCCGCTTTCTTTAATCAGTCGGCTAACATTTATTAATTTTTAAAATCTTTTTTCAATATTTTAATCTTAATTTATTTCTTATTTACTTTTTTACACTTTTATCATTGAATGGTCATTATACATCATAGTGTAGTTTAAAGTCATACAAGCAAGCATGCATACAGGTTTTGGTTTGTTTCTCTTCAGTGTTCACCACTCTACATGTTTTTCTCTGTATGTAATAGTTAGGCACAGTAGAATTTGTTCTCTCATCAGTTTTTCCCTTTTCTCTTTCTAATCCTCCCTTTTCCCTTCTACTATTCTACTGGTCACTCTCCTCAATTTTCTAAAGTCTCTTTTGTGTCTTATTTTTTTTTATCGCTTCCACATATGAGAGAAAATATTTGATCCTTAATTTTCTGAGGTTGGCTGATCTCATTTTGTATAATATTCTGTAATTTCATCCATTGTCCCTCAAACGAGAATTTCATTGTGTATACATAACAATTCTTGTTGTCTATTCATCTTGCAAAAAATAAATTCTGGTCTTTAATTTTCTTTCTTTTTTTTTTTTTTTTTTTTTTTTTTTGAGGTACTGGGGATGGAACCCAGGGGCATTCTACCTCTGAGCTACACCCCTAACCCTATTTTTTATTCTTTATTTTGAAACAGGATCAGACACAGAGTGCCTCACTAAGCAGCTGAGACTGGCCATGAACCCGGATCCTCCAATCTCAGCCTCATAAATGCTGGGATTACAAGCATGCACCACCATGCCCGGCTTGGGCTTTGATTTTCTATATTGATTCTTATCAATTTTATGTATTTCTGCTTTTACATAATTATTTACTTTCTTCTACTTATTTTGGTACTTTATAAAGTTTTGCAGGGTAGTTTAAATAATTGTCTTTTCTGTTTTCCCCCCTTTCTTAAGTGGACATTTTTAACTTATAATTGTTTCCTCAAGCACTGGTTTGTTTGAACCTACACAGTTGTATATTTATATTTTATATCTACATTATTTGTGTTGAAATTTACTTTGTGATATCTGCAAGATACCAATTATACAGTAATATGTTACTGAACTGACAAATATCTGTGTTTGTTCTCAACATCATATTGTCATTGATATCAAAATTTATTTTGAAACATTTTCAGCCTGGTACATGTTCTGTCTTAGGGAATACTCCATTTGCATTTGAATAGAACATATATTCTGCAGTAGTATGTTTCTATATGTTAAACAGGTCAATGTATTTGATAATTGTCAGATAGTCTTTAACATTTATTAATTTTTTCATGTTTTGGTCTCTTGTGTTTATTAGTAACTGATAAAAAGTTTGTTAATATTCTGAAATGCAGATGGAGTTTTTCTTTGTATTTATTTAGTTAATATACTGAGAGCAAATTTTATTTATTTATTTATTTATTTATTTATTTATTTATTTATTTATTTTGCGGTACTAGGGATTGAACTCAAGGGCATTCTACCTCTGAGCTATACCCCCAGGCCTATTTTTTATTCTTTATTTTGAAACAAGGTCTCACTAAGTGCCTCACTAGATAGCTGAGGCTAGCCGCGAACCCAGATCCTCGGGTCTCAGCCTCCCAAATGCTGGGATTACAAGCATGCGCCACCACGCCCGGCCTGAAAGCAAATTTTAGAGATGGTAAAATATTCCTCTTTTTTCATGGACTTCTAAATATTCACTCAGTATTCATATATTTTATAACAGTAGTAAATCATGCTACTCCTCCTTTCAAATCATGGCTTACACGGTATATATTATCTACAAACCAGCATAGGAATAAAAAATATATTTTAAATGAAATCACTTATAGATGAGCATGGTGTCATTGCCTGTAATCCCAGTACCTAGGATGCTGAGACAGGAGGATCACAGTTTCAAGATCAGACTCAGTGAGACTGATGAAGGAGGCTAGAAAGTAAAGAGTTAGGTAGAAAGGATGGTATTGGGAGGATCCAGGAAAATATAGTTTTTTTTTAAATCTAGAGAGTTAAGCTAACTCCACCCCTTGGAAGTTCTTTGAGTTAAGCTAACTCCACCCCTTGGAAGTTCTTTGAGTTAAGCTAACTCCACCCCTTGGAAGTTCTTTGAGTTAAGCTAACTCCACCCCTTGGAAGTTTTTTTAGGAAATCCTGCCCCCACCTGAGGTCCACGCCTTAATCTCCGGAAACCCTGCCCCCACCTGCAATTTCCAGGCCTATCTGACCACCTATTCGCCCACCTGAATCTGAGGAAGAGGAGGATCCAAGACCCTTCCTGTGCCCGCCCTCCTGGGGAAAAAGGAGCGGGAGAGGCTCGCAGAGGTCTCTTCTTTGACGCATTTCCCTGATGCTCGCGGGTTTTTGCCCTCCCGATTCCCGCTCCATGCCTTCCCTTCCCCTTTCTCCCTGTTTCCCTCTGAGTTCCTGAAATAAACCCTGCCTGTTGTTTTGAGTGGTACGTGTTAAAATTCTTTTTATCACGGATACCAAGGACCCACGATTTGGGGGATCGCTGTATCCCATAACAAGACCTTTTCCAAAGTTAAAAAAAAAATAAAAATAAAAAGTGTTGGGGTGTAGCTCAAAGGTAGAATCCCCCTGGGTTCAATCTCTAGTACCAAAAACAAACAAAAAAGAAATCATTTAAAATCTGCCTCTAGGCTTTAGCTATTTTAATTATCAGAGAATGCCAAATCAATTATTGTGTTGTTATTATTTTAATATATTAATGAATCAAGAATTATCTCTACTCTTTTAAAATACATTTTGTTTCATTTATGTAATGATAATTAAGTCACAAAATGGTAGTTAGTGGGCAAAAGTTTAAAAAATATTTTTTGCAATGTAGTAAGCTAAAAATTCCATAACTTTTAAGATTTACTCAGTACAGTGAAACTTCAAAAAAAAGGAAAAACTAGTTCATGAGTTCTTTCTGCATTAGTATCTATTATTTTCAAGAGTCACTGAATTGTTTCAAAAAGACACATTAGTCAAAGTGAATACTCAGGTATAAGTCAAAATTGTCTCCTTTAGGCAATCTAATATCTGATTTCAATACTAATATGGTTCATAAAAACATTTTATGCTGCAAATAAATGAATATTGCTGGAAATGAAATGTGCAAGAGATTTTTTTTTTACCTTGCCTATAATCCAAGCCTTATACAAATCATATTCATTATCTAACAGATTTGAATCACTAGATAGCATTAGGTTCTTTTATTTTCACCTAATTTCTGAAATTCAACATTTTCTATGCTCCCTATAGATCATATAAACTGCTGACTACCTATAGTAATGGGGAATTCAAAAGTGTGTAATTGAAATCCATAGACAATGTAAAATAGTTCATCAGTAGCAAAATTGATTAATTATATTTTTTTTCTTAGTCCATTTTTCACTTTTAGGTAGGGACTGACAAGCCAGAAAATGGTATCTTATCTTAAAGATAGAATGTGGACAAAATGAGAAGGAAGCCTTTTAGCCTTTTGGTTAATTTGAAAATTGAATCACTAGCTTCTAAATAATTTAATATTGATCATATAAAATGATCCTTTGTATTTTTCATTTTCATATTAGTTACAGCTACTGAACTCATTATTTCCCAGAATTTTAGAGCTAAAAGATAATTTATCAGTCCTTCAGTTCAAGCTTCTCCTTATGCTATAATCTGAATGTTTTTCTCTCCCCTCAAATCCAAATGTTCAAATCTTAATCCTTAAACTGATTGTATTAGATAGCAGTGCATTTGGCAGGAAATCAGCTACTGCATTTGGAGCGCTCATGAATAGGATACCTGGTCTTACTAAAAAACACCCCAGGGAGCTCATTTGCCTCTTCTACCCTGTGGAGAGACAGTGGAAACAAGGTCAGCTAGATAGGGATCTACTAGTGCCTGAACCTTGGCCTTTTCAGCCTCCAGAACTGTGAGAAATACATTTCTGTTGTTTATTAGCCACCCAATTTATGATATTTTATAACAGCTTGAGCAGACTAAGACACTTAGAAAACAAACAAGCAAAATTAATAATAGCACTAGAGATTCTATCATCTAATTTTTTCTACTCTCAAGTTTTCTCATGCCTTATGCTGACTTGTGTTTGTTTATTTTGTCTTTTTACTAAAATGTTCAGTCTGTGAAAGTAAAGGTTAATTTCACATGTCAATTTGGAAGGAGGGTATTTTCATATGAGATTAAAATCTAGGTTAGGAAACTTTGAAAGTAGTGAATTGCCCTCTGTTATATAGATGAGTTTTATTCAGTTAGATGAAGACCTAAAGAACACAAAAACATAAACCTTGTTGTACAAGAGGGAATTCTCTACCTGTTAGCCTTAAAACTACAACTGGAACATTGACTGTCCTTGGTCTATGATTTTCCATGCTACAGATTGGGCTTGTCAGTATCCAGAATCATATGAGCCATTTTCATATACCATTTTCATATACATATATATGAAATATATATATATATATATATATATATATATGTAGATAGATAGATAGATAGATAGTGTGTGTGTGACTTTCTCTGAAGAACCCTGATTAATATAGTTGGTTTGCAGTACAGAACTTCATAACACCATTCATATGCTTAGGCAAATTGATCCTTTAACTTAAATGTTAACTTTCTGAAGGTGGGACATTGTATTTACATATCCAGAGAAAATTCCTATTTTCAGTATCTTCCTTTGAACATCACTTTGTTTCCTTGATCCACATGGATGTAAATAGATGGATTGGCAAATACAATTTGTAGGATTGAGAACCAGAAATGTGGAGAGCTTTAAAAAGAGCTTTGGCCAAAAATGCTTTCTTAATATACTTGGGAAACTTTTCAAAATTTGGAAATTCCATAGCCTCTTCAAAAAATGGTGTTGGCAAAACTGGTTATCCATATGCAGAAAAGTGGAAATAAACCTTACTTTCTTACCCTGCACAAGAATCAATTCAAGATGGATCAAAGACATAGAAATTAGACCAGAGACCTTGCAGCTCCTTGAAAGAGGGCATAACAGCAACACTACAACACATAGACATGAATAAAAACTTCCTCAACAAGACCCCAAAGGCACATGAAATTAAAAAGAAGATCAAAGCCGGGCGTGGTGGTGCACGCTTGTAATCCCAGCATTCGGGAGGCTGAGACCGGAGGATCCGGGTTCGTGGCCAGCCTCAACTACCTAGTGAGGCACTCCGCAACTTAGTGAGATTTGATTTCAAAATAAAGAATAAAAAAAATGAGTAGGGCTGGGGGTATAGCTCGGAGGTAGAATGCCCCTGAGTTCAATCCCCAGTACCGCAAAAAAAAAAAAAAAGAAGATCAATACATGGGATTTCTTTAAATTGAAAAGCTTCTATGCAGCAAAGGAAACTATTAAGAACATCAACAGAGAGCCCACAGAATGGAAGATGTTTCACTGCTACCTCTGATAGAGGACTAATATCTAGAAAACACAGAGAACTTAAGAAACTTACTGCCAAGAAACAAATAACTTAATCAAAAATAGGCAGTGAATTAAAAAGATACTTCAGAAAAGAGGAAATACAAATGACCAATAAAAGTATGAAAAAATGTTCATCATCATTAGCAATCAGAGAAATGTAAATCAAAACTATCCTGAGATTTCACATAACCCCAATTAGAATGGCAATCATTAAAAACCCAACCAACAAATGCTGATGAGGATGTAGAGAAGTAGGAACTCTAATACATTGTTGGTGGGATTGCAAATTAGTGCAACAACTTTGGAAAACAGTGTGGAAGATCCTCAGAAGAATGAGAATGAAACTACCATATGACCCAGCTATGTATCTCCTGGATATCTACCCAAAAGAATGGAAACCAAACTACTAGAGTAATGCATGCATATCTTTGTTTATAGTGGTATAATTCACAGTTGCCAAACTATCAACAGATGAATGGGTTACAAAACTACGGGGTATATACACAGTGGAATCAGCCATAAAGAACAAAATTATGCTATTTGCAGGGAAATGGATGGATCTGGAGAACATTATGCTAAATGAGATTAGTCAGTCACAAAAAGTGAAAAATCAGATGTTCTCTCTAACATGTGGAAGCTAGGGAGAAAATAGGACATAAGAGGGACTCCAGACAAAGGAGGAGAAACCTTAGAGAAGTGATGAAGGCTACCTGACTGAGGGAGATGGGAGGAGTGATGGAGGAAACACCTCAATGGACATGATGTACATACACAAACTTATCAAAGTCAATCACTGTGCTGAGCAAGGGAAGGAGGAGAGGAAGAAGGAATAAGGCAGGACCTGGGAGAGGGCTCAATGAGTAGTGTGTGTATGTATGACTCTTTCACCTTGAACTTCATCAAATGCATGATTACAATGCACCAATATAAAATTAAAAAAAAAAAAAGAATTTGGCAATGTAGACGGACTTTGATGATTTTGCTTTTGGTGACTTTACTCAATATCCATGCTGTGGAGCAGATATGAGATTAATTTTTAAAAACTTAATTTCATTTCAACAAATAGATCCTCCATGATTTGGAGCACTCTCTTAAATCCATTTCTATAACTTCTGGAAATTAATCTAAATTAATTTTATACCATAGGTTTTAACTCTCTGGATTGGGATTATCTGGGCTTCGGAAAAGTCAAAGCATGCAAACAACAAGGAGGACATGTTCATCCTAAGCATGGATTTTGACCAACGTATTTGAAAATTAAGACTCTTGCAGGAAAACAATTTTCTCTATGAAGAAATAAAGAAAAAAAAAAGTCCCTTAAGTGTGAAGATCATCAGAAGTAGCATGTCCTCATTTCCTCATTTCTTTCTTTCTTGGTAGAAATAGAAAGATATGCATACTATTACTGTATCATATTTTTATTAAATGATGCCCAGTGTCACAAAAAAAGTTTTGTGCACTATTTTTTGAGAATACCTTGTATTTTTATCATTAATAGAGGAAAGCATGTTTTATGAAAGTTTATTTTTGGTTTCAATGGCATCGCATGTTATTCATGTTTTCATAATGTGCTAATAAACAGTGTCTTCTGAGTCCAAAATAAAATAACCTTAGGTGGGTGTTGCCACTTGTCCTGTGGAAACCCATTCTGTGCACCATCCTCAAAGACTAAAGAACTGAATCAGCACCAAGTTTAAAGTAATAGTCTTCTTAGGCCAGATAAAAACTCCCACTTCTAGCAGGGTCTAGAAGAATGAACATAAATTTTAGCTTTCACTTAAAAAATATAAAAGGACACTTTGGACTGCTTTATTTCTCTTGGTTGCATTAGGAATTCCTTCTTTTTATTAAGATAAAAACTTAGGTTCCAGCAAAAGAAAGAGGCGTGTTGGCACATGTTGAACTTCAACCTCATTTAAATATGCATGAGTGTAATTGACTCTAGATAAAGTGAAATCTTCTTGGTTGATTATACATTTCTCTTACAATGTATTTGAGCACTAATTCAGAGTAAGAGATTGTTAAAGATGATGAATGGAGACCTACCCCAGATTCATATAACCATGTATTGATCAGGAAAAATGCAAAAGAAATGATCAGTAAGCAACTCTATGTCCTACCTCACTTTCCCTTTGGAATTTTCCTCAATTAGATGACTATTTTCATGTTCTTCCATGAAAATTCAGAGAATTACAGTTTTTCTGTTTATTCTCTATTAGCTTTTGATCACTGTGATCAGAATACCTGACAGGAACAACTTAGAGAAGGAAAAATTTATTTGACTCATGGTTTCAGAAGTTTAGTCCATGGCTGGTTGTCTTCAAGGCAGAAACATCAAGTGACAGGATGTTTGGGAGGAAAGCTTCTCAACTCATGGCAGTTAAGAAGGAGGGAGGGAGGGAAAGAGAGAAGGAGAAGGATAACCAGAAGACAGGAGAGGAGAGAGGGAGAGAGAGAGAGGGAAAGGAAAAGAGAGAGAGAGAGAGAGAGAGAGAGAGAGAGAGAGAGAGAGAGAGAGAGAGAGAGAGAGAATATGAGCCAGAAAGAGAGAGAATCCTCAAGGCCATGCCCTCTAGTGACCCACCTCTTCCAGTCATGCCCCACCTCCGAATCTTGCTGAACTAACTGAGGACATGCTTTCAACACATGAGTTTTGGGAGGAAATTCCAAATTCAAACCATAACATTCTTCATTAGTTTTTGTGGACTTTATTTATTTATTTATTTATTTATTTATTTATTTATTTATTTATTCTTTGTGATACTGGGGATTGAACCCAGAGACATTCTATCTTCAAGCTATACCCTAACCTGATTTTATTTCTTATTTGGAAAGTAGTGATGAGAGTCTCACTACGTGCTGAGGCTGTCTTTGAATCTGCGATCCTCCTGTCTCAGCCTCCCAAGTACTGGGATTACAAGCATAGGCCACTATGCACTGCTTGGTGGATTTTAAATTGCAATTGAATTCTTAGTTAAAAATGCCCTGTCCCAATCAACATTTAGAATATCCTCTGTCTTCTCATGTGCATGATCCATGTATGTATTCATTTTTCCTAGTACTCATATTGAAGATTTGCCTCAAAAAATTCTAAGTTTATAGATAGTCCCTACTCCATTACTTTTTGAAGGAAAGAGGCTCATAGAAAAGTTTTCTTCAAAGAAATACTTTTTCGCAAAATTTTTATCTCTGCGGCAATTTTATATATTTATTTCTGTAGTTGAGAACCATTAATAAATTTGAAGTCATTTATACATCATTTCTTTCGAATAATAGCATTTTGTTTTGGCACCTAACTTTAAAAGCCACGTCTAAAGTGTCCTGAGATCTCAGCTGAAATTAAAATGTCATCATTCCTTTCTATAAATAGAGGAGCTGATCTAAAACTGAGGAATCATCTTCAAACCATGGCATTTCTGGGGAGTGAGCACTAGAGAAATAGTCACAAAGTTCTCCCAGTTAGAAGAATCCTGAAGATGTGCTTGTTACCCACAAAGTTGAAGCAAATTGCAATTCTCCAGAAGAAAGAACTCTGGAAATATGAGATCAATTTTAGGGTGAGTTCAATTCCTATTACAAAGCCAACAGTTGCTACAAGAAGTTCCACATATGTGAGACACATGGAAAAAGCACATTAAATACATTTCATGTCAAACTTATCAGAACATCTATGTAGGCAAAGTTTCATGAAAATAATGAATGTGGGAAATCCCTCACTAAGGCCTCATCCCTCACTAAGGACTCATCAGACGACTCGTATTGGAGATAAATGGAATGAATGCTGCAAAAACAGGCTAGTGTTCAATCAAAAGAAGCATGACACAATCCATACTGGAGAAAAACCCCAGGAGTGCAATAGATGTGGGAGAGTCTTCGTTGTTAAATATTTTTCTTACTAAACATCAAGAAATCCACCAAAGATTAGTTTTGTTCTCATAAAATTGTTTTGCTTTTTAAAAAAATGTGAATATAATGCAATACTCTCATTGTGCATGTTAGGAATACGAGGATTATTACCTATAAACCGCTTATCTAAAAATTAAACTACATTTTGGAGACATGCCAGTTGGCTGCTGTTTTATCTACAAAAGAGTTTTGGTGCATGAATATATCAGGCATCTTTTCTTATCTTCGTTGTCATTAGCATTAATAACAAAAAAATAAATTAGTTCATTCCAGGCATTTATATCTCGCGGTTGAAAATGTATCAGGCAGTATGTGAACAATCAAGACATTACCATTGCACCTTCAGTAAGCTTAAATAAAATTTATTTGCAGAACTTTTTCAGCCTTTTCCTTTGCAAAGGGATATTTCAATAGACTTTCAGCTATAGGCAATGATAGCACAGTTGCATTTTAGTGAGTCAGCTAGAGAATATAAAGAATGGCAATATAGTAAGGTTTAGTTAATAAGGTGGATTCTGTCTCATTTTTATTTTAATCTGTTTCCTAATTTTTATTCTGGATTTACTGAACCAGAATCTGTTGAAAAAATAGCTCAAAATGTCCAATCTACACAGCACCCCCATTGAGGCCACTAAAGAAAGCAGTTGATGAAACTCTTTTTTGAAGTTCCACAAACTAACTTGGGGTAATAGAGACCTTGGATAGCTAAGAAAACCACTGATGTCCTTTATGATCTTTTATTTATGGTTAAGAAAGTTTCCTAAATAGTTAGAGCAGACAAACTAGGAAGGAACAGAATGTGAAAGGGGGTAAATCAGTAGAGTAGAAAAAGATGTCAGTATATATAGTACATATTCTGGAGTTTTCATTTTGATCTGCAGTTAATGTTAGGTTATGGTGTCTTTTGCTTTTTTATTGTAAATTTTTTAGATTTTATAGCATACTAGTTATAAGAGAAAAATAAATATTTATTGAATTTTATACTTATTTCTATGGATGACATTGATGTAACAATAAAGTTCTCTAAAATCTGGGCATAGAGTGTGGAGCCTACCTTCTTGCATTCCCATTCCCAATTATAGTCTTCCTCTTTCTCTATAGGTATAAGTTTTAGCCTGTCTTCAGGCTACTGTCCACAAATCCTCCCCACTGAGAAATGGTTTTCCCTTTCCATTCTGCTGTCTCCTCAACCGGACCTGGTCCAGGGGCGGCAATGAACTGTGCCTGCGGTACATTGCCAACCTCATCTCCTGCTTCCCCAGTGTGTGTGTTCGTGATGAGGAGGGAAACCCCGTGTCCTGGTCCATCACAGACCAGTTCACCACCATGTGCCACGGCTACACCCTGCCGGAGCACTGCAAGAAAGGCTACAGCCAGCTGGTGGCCCTTACGCTGGCCAGGAAGTTGCAAAGTCGCGGATTCCCCGCTCAGGGAAATGTCTTGGATGACAACACAGCATCTATCCACCTCCTGAAGAAAATCCAGGCTGAGTTCCTGCCTTGCCGTTTTCATAGGCTTATTCTTACCCCTACAGCTCTCTCCCACCCGCCAAGCTCACCGTTAGCCCAGTGAAACTCCAGGAATTTTCTTTTTTCTTTTTCTGCGGTACTGGGGAAAGAACCCAGGAGCTATTTTATTTTTATTATGAACAAGGTCTCACTATGTTGCTGAGAGCCTTGCTAAGCTACTGAGGCTGGTCTTGAACGTGTGATCTTCCTCCTCTCAGCCTCCAAGTAC
>PVLC010008003.1:0-60548 GCA_004027655.1 Graphiurus murinus
GAGGAGGAAGGGGGGAAGAGAAGGGAAGGGAAGGGAAGGGAAGGGAAGGGAAGGGAAGAGAAGGGAAGGGAAGGAAGTGTTTTCAGGTTGTGATAGCAGTAGAAATGAGCCTGAAATATATTCTAACCATGAAATTAATCTGAAGGTTTACAGCAAATGCATATATAATACCAAGTTCTATAGTTTGAATTTTTAATTTTGTATTAATCTCAGTGGAGTACTATTTTCCCATGATGATCTGGGTTGCCTCTTTTTATAGAAAGTAATGTATAAGCATATGCATGTGCACAAGCAAGTGAGCATTTATGCTTATTGCCAGGCAAATGGTTAGCACCTCAACTGTTTCTAGACATAACTGAAGAGCCATAGAATTGGCAAGAGCTTTAGAGGTAGTGTAGTCCAAAGCAGTCAGTGGATTTTTCCACAGAATCACAGTTGATCTTGAATCTAAATCTACATGCATGTCCCATAAATTCTGAGGTTCAAGATTGTTAAGGATGAAATCATGTTTCCTGTTATCTTAATTATATTCACTAAAGTATATGTATTTTACACAGAAAGGGTCTTAACTAGATTGTCTTATTCCTCTGAAAAACAGTTTATTTTAACTACAGTTTTAAAAAATAGTGAGATGACACACAAGTGGATATACATTAGAAAACAAATTATGGAGAACAGACTATACCACCTACTCAGGACTGAACCAGACAAGATAAAGCATATAAGAACAGATATCGCAGTAATATGAGCACAGCTGCTTTGGAATCTGCTGAAATATAGGGAACATTATTCATGGAACAAAGAAGGGAAACTAAAGAGAACAGCTTTAAAGCAGCACCTTCATATTTAGCCTCATATTGCATATTTACATATTTTAATCATATCTCACTTCCTTCCAAAATAGACTTGAGGCCACTTGTAACAAGATGATGCTACAATAGCACAGATGTAAGGGTAGGACGGGATGGGTAGTGATGGAATCACACCAGATTACTCATCCTAGATTGCTAACACTAGGAGTAAACTTTTATTTAGGACAAACTTCTCACATTTGGATTCTTAGTACTCAAGTCAAAAAAGAAAATCAAAATCATACCTATATTATTTGGTAAAGAAGTGTGATGGGGTTTTATTTTTCATAGTTCTGATCACTGAAAGGGCTTTATTCCGTAATTCTTCAATAAAGCAGTTTCACAAGACATGACTTCAAAATCAACCTATAAATAAATACTGAACTACTATTTCTTGCCTGCTGCTCTGCTGATTTCTTGTGATACATAGATGAATAAGAAGCATCTTTAACTGTAAGGAGCTCACAGATATTTTAAACCTAGTTGGCAATAAATGCAATAAATACGTTACTTGTAACACAAAACAGTGGCCCAAAGGAAAGAGTGGTCAACAGGCTCAGAGAGACAAAATTTCAAAGAGGATGAGATTTTGGGTTAATCCTAAAGAGTGAATAGATCAAGGGTTAAAAGAGGAATGAGCAAAACTTTCTCTTAAAACAAAAAAATAAAGCCACACTGTGTAATTTTGCGCAGATATTTGAAAGAATTCTTTTGGGGAACCATGAAACAATGTAGTTCAGCTGCCTAATACTTAGGAGAACTTGTTTAATCAAAAGAACTAAAATTTTTTAAATGAGTGGTTAATTGATTCCTTTGGCCCTATTTGAACATACTTATTCATGTAGTTTTCACTTAGTAGTATACTTATCCACTGTATGAATAGTAAGATGGAGACTTTGTCAAAACAAAAAGCCTAGTCTGAATTTTTAAAAACTGGTAAAATATACACAGTATAAAATTTACCACCTTAACCATTTTTAGCATATAGTATACTAATGTTCAATATATTCACACTTCATGCAGCCAATCTCCAGAATTTTTTTCATCTTGCAAAACTGAAACTCCATACTCATTAAACAACAACTCCCCATTTTCCTCCCCCTCAGTCCCTGGAAAGGATCATTCTGCTTCCATGTAGTTTTTTCTTTATCCATCCATGGATGAACACTGGATTGCTTCTAATTTTTGGCTGTGGTGAGTAGTGCTGCTATGAACATGGGTGAAAATAAAAAATATCTTCAACTTTTTAATTCTTCAGAATATGTACCTAAAAGTAGAATTGCTGCATTATTATAAGATAATGTGACTTAATATTTTGAGGAACCATTGTACTGTTTTCCATAGTGATTACACCACTTTACTACCAATAGCTCTTAAAAGTTCCAGTTTCTCCACACCCTCACTTATGTTATTTTTTTTTTCTGATAGTAGCGATCTTGATGGGTGTGATGTGATATCTTATTGTGGTTCTGATTTGCATTTTCTTAATAATTGGTGATGTTGATCATTTTTTCATATTCCTCGTTGTCCCTTTGTATATCTTCTTTTGATAAACATTCAAATCTTATGCAAAACTCATTTCCAAAAGGATTATTTGTGGGTATTTTCCTTCTGTTTTTAATTAAGTTGTAGGAGTTCCTTATAAATTCTGGATATTAACCCCTTATCAGATATATGATTTGTGTATATTTACTTCCATTCCATAGGTTTGCCTTTCACTCTGTTAAGTGGGTCTCTCAAATTTTTTTTTTTTTTACTTTGAAGCAGTTCAAAGAAAGTCCAATAATTGTGATTCATGGTATAGAGGTCTTTATCCTGCAAGAAAATGAAAGCAAGTTACAAACTATTTACACTCATTTTTTTTTAAATTTTAACATGTTAGTAATTAATGCTTTTTTTTTTTTTTTTTGCAGTACTGGGATTGAACTCAGGGGCATTCTACCTCAGAGGTATACCCCCATATACCCCCAGCCCTATTTTTTTTATTCTTTATTTTGAAACAGGCTCTCACTAAGTTGCAGAGTGCCTTACTAGGTAGCTGAGGCTGGCTGTGAACCCGGATCCTCTGGTCTCAGCCTCCCAAATGCTGAGATTACAAGCATGCGCCATCACACCTGGCTAATTAATGCTCATTTTGAAAAGGATGGTATTGTCACCTTTAAATCCATAAGCCTAGAACAGACTGTAGTGCCTCATGCCCTTTTGTTGTTGTTGTTTGTTTGTTTTTGAGGTATTGAGAATTGAACCTAGGGGAATTCTACATAAGCCATACCCCAGGTCTTTTTTTTTTTTTTAATTTCGAAATAGGGTCTCCCTAAGTTGCTGAGGCTGGCCTCAAAACTGAGATCATCTGACTCAGCCTTCCAAGTACTGGGATTACTATTGTGTGCCACCATGCCTGACTCCTGTGCCATATTTGAACTGTAAAGTTTTTACTTTTCTCAAAATGATAAAAGTGTATATTTATGCTGAAATTAATTTCTTCCAAATGTTCTACTTTTCTTTTCTTCTGTTCTCTTGTTCCTTGCTTCTGCTTCTTCCCCCGCCACCCTTTCTCTGAATCCCTTTACAATGCTCCTGCTTTACTGGTGCCATGGCCTTCCTATTTAATTATCTATCACAGTGTCTTGAGAAAAAGATGCTTCTTTTAGATAATATGCTGAGTGACATAAAAAGGATGATTAATAAGGGCTATTATTTTGCTAGTACATACTAGGTGCTGTTTTGTTCTCTGTTCCAGTAAAGCACAACAGAGAGCAGAGAGGATGCTTCCCACCTGGCTCCTCCCCTCTAAGGGCTTACAGTCAAATGGGGAAGTGAGAAGCAATCAAATTGGGTAAAATAGGTTTGCTGCATGTGTTCCACAGCTCTTTTTGTTCGAAGCTGTAGTGCAAGCAGCATTTACCCTAAATCGTTAAGGCAAATCTTCAGACCACTTTGAACAAATTGCTTCTAAGATGGCTTAAATATTTTAAAAAATGGTAATTTGGTTTCATGATCTGTCTCAGCTGTTGCTTTGATGATTTTCCTTTTGTCTTCCAGTAAAAGTCATTATATCCATAATCCAGCCCTTGAATACTTCAGTTTGCAGGACAGTTTTCAGGCAGTGTGTGTGCAGTTGTGATGACAAATAGCCCTTATTTTGCCTCTTGGTACTCTTATTACATGTATGTGCTACCTCAGAGCAGTTGTGTTACGGTGCTGAGTAACCACAAGAAGGAAGCTATTATGTTTGACAATACAAGGTACTCTTTCTAGATGAACATCATCTTGGTCTGTTTAGACTGCTATAACAAAGAACGACAGACTGGGTTGCTTATCAACAACAGAAATTTATTCCCTACAGTTCTGGAGGCTGAAAGTTCAAGATCAGGGTGCCAGCATGGTTGGATTCTGGTGAGGGCCGTCTTTTGGGTCTCATACTGTTGACTTTTCATTGTATCCTCACAAGGTGGGAAGAGAGCAAGAGCTTTCTGGGGTCTCTTTTGTAAGGTCTCATTTATGATCTAATTTTTTCCCAAAGTCTTCAACACCTAATACCATCACAGGATTTCAGTGTTGAATGAGAGATTAGCACAAATATTCAGTCCACTGTTTAGATAAAACAAGAAATAATTAGATACATTGTTATTCTCTCTTTGACCACAAATATAGTGGAAATTTCTCTTTGATGATCCACAAACCACATTTAAAAGAATAAAGTTATTGTTCCAGATGAGTCTGGCCACAGTTTTTTCCTAAATGAGCTAGTGGACTCTTAGCCTATGAGGATGCTGACTGTCCTTAGAGGCTTTTCATCACTAGAACTTTAATGAAAAATTCATGATCATATTATTAAAGCCTTTCAGAATTTTTGTTGTTCAGATTATATTAAATGATTGAAAGGCCTGTCAGTTTAGAACCAAACTGGGCACATGTGCCTCACAAATATTAATGCATACTTTGACAAAAGCCAGGTCTTGTCTGAGGTAAGAGCACTAACTACTTCCATACATTCAGGGGAGCTAAGAAAGAGTTCCTCGGAGAGGAACAGTGATTGTAGCAGGCCAACTTCTCCATCCTCCATAAGACCAGTTGATGTGTACCTTATAACTTCATTGTGAGCAAATGCATCACAATTCTTTCAGTCTCTTACAGGTGACATATTTGAACAAAGAGAAAGCAGTCACCTCTTGGCCCCATCCTCTGCTCTAATTTAGGATTGACTGCTTTAGCCATAATGGAAGATATGCCTCAGGTTGCTTAATATCTTTGCTTTTTAGAATTATAATATTGTATATTTCTAAGCTTAAACACACACACACAGAGTATGGTTACTATTTAGTGTCTGTAGTTTAATGTCCTCTGGTAGGTATATGACTTACTCATCAGTTCACCACTGGCTGTAGAACAGGATTTGAACATATGGAGCTTGCTTAGAGAGCTTATAACATGCCAAATAACAAATGTTTGTTGAATATGTGAGTGAGCATGTTCACATACATATCTCTAATACAGGTTCCCAAGAAAAATTTCTGTTGATTCCCTGTGGAACTAGTACTTTTATATTGCATTAACATCTCTCCAGGCCCTACATTTATGAGAAACCTATGCTACTTGCTATAGATTATTTTTCTTTTTTTTTTCAGTAGAGATTTTTTTCCATTTTATTTATTGATGCATTGTAATTATACATCTTTGTTAGGTACAAGCTGGTAAAAGCATATATGCACACGTCTCATTTAACCCTTCCCCAACCCCCAATTCCCACCCACTCTCTTGCCCTCCCTCCTTCTCAAGTTCAGTTTAGTGATTGGCTTTGATGTTTGTGAAAGTGCTTCATGTGCATTAGGGTGTCTCCCCATCACCTTCAGTTAAATCATTTTCTTTGCTCATCTAAGGGTTCTCCTTCTTTATCTGGAGTCCCTCTTATGTCCCACTGTCTCCTTAGCTTCTACATATTAAGGAGAACATACGACTTTTTACTTTTTGCTACTGACTAATCTCACTTAGCATAATGTTTTCCAGTTCCATCGATTTCCTTGCAAATCACATGGTTTTGTTCTTCTTTATGGCTGAGTAAAATTCCATTGTATATCCCATAGTTTTGTAATCCATTCATCTGTTGATGGACATCTTGGCTGGTTCGATAGTTTGGCAATTATGAATTATACAGCTATAAACATAAATACACATGCATTGGTCTGATAGTTTGGTTTCCATTCTTTGGTGTAGATACCCAGAAGTGTATTGCTGGATCATATGGTAGATTGCATTAAACTGAAGAGCTTTTGTGCAGCAAAGGAAACTATCAAGAACCTCAACAGAGAGCCCACAGAGTGGGAGAAAATTTTTGCCAGCTACTCTTCTGATAGAGGACTAATATCTAGACTATACAGAGAACTCAAGAAACTCAGAGCTAAGAAAACAAATAACCCAACCAAAAAATGGGCTAAGGATCTAAATAGACACTTCACAAAAGAAGAAATACAAATGGCCAATAAATGTATGAGGAAATGTTCAACATCATTAGCAATCAGAGAGATGCAAATCAAAACTACCTTGAGCTTTTACCTAACCCCAATTAGAATGGCAATCATCAAAAACACAAACAACAACAAACGCTGGCGAGGAGAAGTGGGAACCCTATTACATTGTTGATGGGATTGCAGATTAGTGCAACCACTCTGGAAAACAGTATGGAGGACCCTCAGACGAATGGGAATGAACCTACCATATGATATAGCTTCTTTTTCAGTCCTCCAGAGAAATTAATTTGCATTCTTCTACATCTGTGTAAGGAAGGTGCATGCTCTTCCAGTGCCTCTCAGTGACTAACAAGATGGACATCTGAAGTAGTGAGACAAATATAAGGCCAACCCCACCTACATCAAAGCGAGCGCATGCGCGCGCACACACACACACACACACACACACACACACACACACACACTATGGTTTCCTAGGGAATGTAGGTGCCTTTCTGGAATTCATGTACCTGACTTTGTCATTTAGCTCAGTGTGGTAAATAATGAGTAAAATGTCTTCCGATAATGTCCTTTGCAGACTACATTTGATTTTGGATTTTCTTTTTCCTGGAGTGAGTAGCCTTTGTGATGGCTACTCATATTCACCCTGCGGTTGAACCATTTTCAGAGGATCTCATGATCAGCTATTATAGAATAGATTCTGTTGCCTTTTATACATCACTGAACAATACATAGAAGAACTCTGGCCCCTAGGAGCTTAAATTATATTACTTATCACTTATGTTGCTGTTTTACTCTCTGTAACTACTTTTATTCCAGTTCATTATAGACATCATAAGATCAATGAAATATTTATGATATTTATCATTCATTCTCTCTAGTACTTTTTCGTTCCTTTACAAATGCAATGAACAGTAATAGAATTAGTAATATTGGATATGTATGCATACTATGTAGTAAATGAATTTTTCTACTTTATTCACTAGATGAGAATTTTGATACCTTCACATAAGATAAATAAGATTTTACAGATCTTGCAGACATATATAATAATATCATTTTATGGAGTAACTTATCAGTGTTTATAAAAATGTCTACATCATTAAAATTTTCACCTGCTGCCTTTAAATTCAGATGTTGTAAGTATTCCCTTCAAGAAATCAGGCATCATTTTTATAGAATGAGTGTAGTTCATTTTCTCAAATAGTTTATTTTATTAAACTGCAGAATTTTATGCTAATACAATGTTAAGGTTACAAGTATTAACCCGCATAACTCAAGAATATGAAAAGTTAGGGTTTTCATAACAGCATTAATTCCCCTATATTTCTTATGCCTTATAATAAAATGTACATTTAGAACACTAACCAGCAATCCAGGAATTATATATAATCAACCTTGGACAAGTTAATGTTACTAAGAGGATCTTAACTCTCATAGTTTCTGATTTGTTTTTAAATTTACAGCTTTAACAGTGCATTAGTGGAAAGATTTTGCATTTAATTTTCTGATTTTTATGACGCAGACAAGAACAGATAATAAAGATGGAAGAGTTGATAATGATTATTTCAGTATTATGACTATTTCAGCATCAAATTTAGAGTCAGTCATATGAATTTTTAATCAGTGTGTTTGATTTCAGAATGTTTACCCTTATAACACATTCATGTTATTTCTATCTGTGCTTCTTAATCAACTTTAGCCTAAGAACAGATTTCGGCTTCCATGATAACCTGTAGCTGAATACCTGTTAAAATCTACTTCATGTAAAATAAGTTGCCAAGTTCTAAATTGTGGTTCTAATCATACTTCTAGTTTGACAGATACTGATGTAGGCAATATACATCATTAGATATATATATGTAAATATGAAATATGTATATATGAAATATGTAAATATGAAGTATGATGTATACAAAATCTATTACATGTATATAAATATGAAGTTACTTATAAACAACAACATCAAAATGAGTCCAAAGAAAAATCTATCTTTAACTTTCATATTCCTAAAGAATATATATTCTTTAAAATAGTATAGTTATTGAAATATAATTGTCTTTTGTTATTGACAGAGATGAATGACTTTAATCCCATAACATTTCTTGTAAATATCATATGTAATTATGGTATATATCAAATATGCAAATTATTACTCTAACACAGCCATGTTTTTGTAAGTATTGTTATATATAACATATTATACATCATATGTCATATAAGCTTCATTTGTAGCAAATGTTATAGATTATAGTGATATAACTACATATTGTATAATATGCAAATACATATTTCATGTCTTATATGTATGTTTCAAAGATATTCTAAGTATTTTAAATTGAATCCCCCCATAAATCCAAGAGAATGTATGTGCACACAAGAAACAAATCCAAGGTTATAATCACCAGAGTTCCTTGAGTTCCCAGCAGTGTTGACAACAAACATAAGGTACACAGTGAAGAAGATGCAAAAAAATTGGCCCTGGGACTCAGTGATGTTACTGGCTCATGTTCAGGACTCTGGTTCTTGAGATCAGAGTTGTTGACTTCATGTATTTTCAATGTTTTGATAAATATAGATCCGGTAAAACTTCATGCTGAAAAATATATCTCCTTTAGTTGGACATGGAGCCTTCTGACTCCTGGAACTATATTCTCTGCCATTTTCCATAACAGTAGTTATTAACTTTGTGTGGATCACAGCCACAATCAAAGACAGCAATAAGCATGCCCCCCCCCGAAATGTATATATGACATTCACTAAAACAGCATATGATTTAATGAGTTTTGTAAACTCTTCCATTCCTTCCTCAAGCCAACTCATGATCTGGTTAAGAAATTTGCTCTTATGGACTTTCAGAAGAAATGCATTTTAAAAATTAATTTAGAACCTGGTGGTGTACCTCTATAATCCCAGTACATGGGAGGCTGAAACAGGAGGATCTCAAGTTTAAAGCAACTTAGTGAGGCTGTCAGCAACTTAGCAAGATCCTGTTTCCAAATAAAAAATGAAATTGTGCTGGGGGTATAGCTCAGAGATATAATGGCCTTGGGTTTAATTCCTAGCACCACACACAATAAATAAGTAAATAAATAAACAAACAAATAAGAATTTAGGATTTGCCAACCTGAAGACAATGTGTTATCAGGTTAACCCTGTTATACAATTTAGTTTATATTTGTTAACTTATTACTACATATTTTAATATAATTAGATAGAATCTTAAGGAATTGGGATACATAACTGAAAAAATGAAAATAGTAATAAAAATAAATAAGTCTATATTTGTACATAATTCAGAGAAAATTTTGTATTCATTAACTAATAACTATTAAACATCAACTGTCTTTCAGATGCTGTGCTATGCCTTGAGTTTTACATTAATACAGTTGGCCCTCTGCAGCATTTCAGATGAAAGTATTTGAAAACAATGTCACATTCTTGCTGATGTACACTGTGTAATGATGTCTATGGTGTTTTTGTACTCAACATTCATGGACCATTTTTCTTGTCATTGTTCTCTAAACAATACTGTATAACAAGCATTTACATTGTATTGGGTATTGTAAAAAATCTAGGGATGATTTAAAGTATAAGGAAGGATGTGAAGATTATATGCAAATACTATATGCCATTTTATATAGGGACTTGAGCATCTGCAGGCTTTTGTATCCACAGTAGGTCCTAGAACCAACCTCCTACAGATACAGAGAGAATACTGTATAAGCAAAACTCTCTAACTTCAATAAGATAGTCTAGGAGTGAGGAAGACATGCCAGATAATGTTTGCAATACAACAGAGAATTTTATGGAGAGAATTTGCAGAAATGATAATTGGTAGCATTCATTAATAACTTGCTGGATATCAGGCTATGTATTGACACTGTGAATTCATCTAGAAAACACTGAAATAGCCCATTCTATCTTCATAGCCATATGTAATAAATACTTTTACTATTATTTTATAAGGTCAACAATGTTACTCAGGCTTGAGTAATTTGCCAAGGCTGCTCCTCTGGGAAGTGGCAGAAGAAGGAATTGAGGCTGTGACTGTGACACAGAGCCTCTATCACTCACCTTGTATCCAAGGCATCCCCTAGATTTGCTTTCTCAAGTGTTAAGTAGTAGGTTAGTGAAGAATGAATAGGAGAAGGAAATTGAGAGAAAGAAAACTAGTATTAGGGCAGGATTTTTGTGTTTGAAGGCTTCTAATCTTGACAGTGTTAGACAAAACATCAACCTATCCTAGTGACTGTACTTACTGACTAAACATAACAGGTTCTGGAGAAAAAAAAAATAAAAATTAACCCTTAGGTTTCTGACTTGAATGTTTTGAATAATGATGGTGTCTGAGACAAAAAAAATGAAAGACCATCTTGGGGAAAAGGAGAAAATGCAACCAATAATTTAGATTCTTGAAATAACAGTGCCTATAGGATATCTAGTAGACCACAGAACATATGGGTCTAGGGATCAAGAAAGGGTTTTGCGATGGGGCAAGACTACTCAACTGGAGATCCGTAGACTCTTGGGGGTCTTTGAGATACTTCTAGGAAATTTATAATATAAAAATATTAAATAACATTCTAACACATTATCTGCTTCCTTTTTTATTGTATTGATATTTGCACTAATGCTGCAAAGCATTCAAGGTAGGGGTGCCTTAGACAACTGAAGACAGTAACAGCAAACTGTCATATTCATCTCTACATACTCAATGCTTAAAATTAAAAAGTGAATTTCACTGAAGACTGTGGAAGCAGCAAAAGTTATAAATTTTATTAAATCTCAGCCTTTTGAGTATTTTAATATTTTGTGTGACAAAGTGGGAAATATGCATAGAGCATTTTTTTACTTCAAGTAAAAGTCTCCTGATTGTTTCAGAATAAAACAGTTATGCCTTTCCTCAAATGGCAGTGTGAAGTAGCCACTTTTTAAATGTGACATCATTTTTTTCTTGAAAGAATAACTGGAATAACAAGCCTGGTTATTCAGATGTGGGGCCTGGGCAGATATTTTTTCAAAACTGAATGAAATGAGACTGTCACAACCATGGGAATAAGTTTTGCAGCTTTCAGGTACTTCCGGACTTTTCTGATAAGATTGGTGGTGAAGTTGAAAATATGTTTTTATGTATGTATTATATAATGAAATGTGTCAACGTTTGAAACCCGAGCATAACTCAGAGAACCAGTATTTTGCAAATGTCCGATGTAGAATGTCACAAATTTGTGCGCAGGTAAAAGATTCATTCATAATGCAAGTTAGAAGAATGGACGGAAATGTGAGAAAGTATGAAAGTTAATGATATGATTTCAGATTCCATCATGTACCTGCGTTTTTAGAAGTAACCACTTATTGATATTTGGCATACTAGCAATAGAGTATATCCACAGTTATCTGAGAAGGCCATCAAAATATAGCAGTCTTTCCCAACTATAGATCTGGATGAGGATGAATTTTCTTCATATATTTCAACTAAAACAATTTATTTCAATATATCGAATACAAAAGCAAATATGAGAACCTAGCTCTCTTCTATTAAACCTTCCATTAAAATGACTTACAGAACTGTAAAACAATGCTGCTTTTCTATTTTTTAGAAAATATACTTATTTTAATGACCAATATGTTATTTATGTGAACAGTTAATGGATATATTATTGTTCTTCTCACATTAATTAATTTGAAAAGTTTAAATAAGAAATTAGCTTGCAGTAGTAGATGTGAATGTGGCTTCAATCTCAATTTTAAGGGAAGGATAAAGCTCAGCCATTTGCCACTCACTGAGGTTTATTTTCTTTTAAAGGATTTAATTTTCTTTTGCTTCAGTAACTTTAGTTAGAAATTCTCAAAGGAAAGCTAATAAGCATTTTGTATATCCTGGTAAATGTAATCATTCTTCTTAAACTCTATTAGTCCAAACAATTAGCAAATGAGCTCCCCCTTCACCTAGCTTGCTTTTTGGTGAGGCTTTCTAATGTATGTGTGTGTATATATATATATATATATATATATATATATTTTTTTTTTTTTTTTTTTTTTTTTTTTTTTTTTTTTTTTTTTTTTTTTTTTTTTTGTGGTACTAGGGATTGAACCCAGGGGGATTCTACCTCCGAGCTATACTCCCAGCCCTATTTTTTATTCTTTATTTTGAAACCGAGTCTCACTAAGTTGCAGAGGGTCTCACTAGGTAGCTGAGGCTGGCCGCGAACCCGGATCCTCCGATCTCAGCCTCCTGAATGCTGGGATTACAAGCGTGTGCCACCACACCTGGCTTGTATGTGTATATTCTACTAGGATATCCATGTGGTAGAAACCACATCTTCATCAATTTTTACTATTGTTGTTATTTCTGAGAAACTTTACTTGATATAATTTCTAAATCGTCCATATACATTTCTTATAAGTCATAATACCTCTATCACCTCAGAGATTTACATAATTAATTTATACCTAAATATGTAGAGAACATTGAATGCATTTTTGTTCTTCCTAAATTGTTATAGTAGTAAGGAACATTTAAATTGTTATATCTTTAGAAGCTTGATCCCCAAGGATATCAAATAACTCACATAGATGGAGAAAAGTTATTAGAAAGGACAAACCAGTCTCAATGGGAGTATGAATTCTATGATTCCTATGTGTTAACCTTGAACTGAGAGAGGGAGCATAATTCTTTATGCCAACTCCATATGACTAATGTTCTAGTGGAAAACTACTGAGACATTATATGCTCCCTGAGCAGAACTAACACCATACCTGGTGATTATATAATTACAACATTTCTCACAAGTCATGAAATAATGTGTGCCCCCCTAGGTATGCCTTTAATATCACATAAACTATAATTACACTGCTGAGAATATAGTTGCTTTAAGAATAATAATATGTATTAGTCTCTTTATAAACATAAAACCTAAACATGTTGTAATATGAACTCTAAATCACAAATTAGTGTTTTCAATGACCATAAGTCCTACATTTGTATAACATGACTCTAGGTGAAAAATGAGATGATCATAAAATTGAAAACATAGCCGGGCATGGTGGCACATGCTTGTAATCCCAGCATTTGGGAGGCTGAGACCAGAGGATCCGGATTTGCGGCCAGCCTCAGCTACCTAGTGAGGCATTCCACAACTTAGTGAGACTCGGTTTCAAAATAAAGAATAAAAAATAGGGCTGGGGGTATAGCTCGGAGGTAGAATCCCCCTGAGTTCAATCCCCAGTACCGCAAATAAATAAATAAATAAAT
The DNA here is from genome assembly GCA_004027655.1 of Graphiurus murinus. Taxonomy (NCBI): domain Eukaryota; kingdom Metazoa; phylum Chordata; class Mammalia; order Rodentia; family Gliridae; genus Graphiurus; species Graphiurus murinus. The sequence continues at coordinate 13,578 of PVLC010008003.1, forward strand.
AAATAAATAAATAAATAAATAAATAAATAAATAAATAAAATTGAAAACATGTTGATCAACGTAGAGTAACTCAGATGGCTTATTGTTAGGGCATAATTAGGTGGGAAATTTTGAGAAGACATAGTACTGGTTAGGTAAAAATAAAATAAGTAAATATGGTAAAGTGGTACCAGGAAAATAATCATGATTTCTATTTCATTGCCCTATCAGCTCCTATCTGCTTCCTTGGCTTGCCCTGTGTTCTTATCTAGCTTGCGCTATGGTTCTAATATTCCAGGGATTCTCACTAGCACTCTCATTCTCTCTATATATTCTTTTCTTTTGTCTATACCTTCCACATTAATTTCAAGCTCCATTTGAGTCTTGTCATTCTTTTTTCTTTCTATTTCCAGGCTAGTTAGAATTTTGGAAAGGAACATAAAACTCTACCTGACCATGTATATAGATCTCATGAAACAGAAGGTCGGAGTCCAGACTCAGCTGTGGTGCTCAGTTCTTTCCCAATCTCTTCCCCATAGTAACTTCTTTATTCTTCTATCCTTTGTGTTTCCTCAACTTCTTTAACTTGACATAATATACTTCTCCTTTAGATTTATGGTTTTGCTAATTTATTCTTTTTCTAATTAAGATGCTTAATATTATTAAAGTAGATAATATTTATTAAGCAACTGCCGTCAGAAATTAGAACTGGTGCTTAATAATTTCTTTACCTCTAACAATATTGAAATTGAATTTAAAAAATAATGAAACTGAAGATTAATATGCAGAATTATTAATTGAAATACTCAGGATTCAAACCTAGGATTTATGACCAAGTCAAAATTATTTGCATTATAGTGTACTCCTTATGGTTTATAATGGTATGAAGTGATTTTCAATCTCTGTGTAGGCAGTAGTTTATATCAACCTAAAGAGCACATTCCCCTTTAAGCATCTGAAATTTATTCATCCATTTATCTATGCATTCATGTATGCATACATATAATCATATAACATTATTGCAGCAAATAAAATATTCTTTACATCATAAGAGATCTAAAAATATTTGAAAGCCAGAGAGAAATTGGGTAACAAAAGTAACTGAAGATAAAGGAGGAGAGAACTTCAGTGGAGCAGTGAAGAGAGTATAGGGGTCAGGGGCAAGGAGATTTGAAGGCAATAGTTCAAATAATGCTATAAACATATACAAAATTATCAATACCAATCTCAATAACATGTATAGGGAAGGGGGGGGAGTGGGATCTGGGGGAAAACACACCAAGTGCTGTGGGCATGAATGTTTCTATCACTGTGAACTTCCTTATGATGTATAATTGCAAGTAATTACTTTTACTACAATAAAAGTATATTAAAAATAAATAAAACACTAAAAATAGATATTTTTTCCTGCATTCTAGAGGATCAGCATCAAAAAAGATAGAGACTACAAGTATTAAATAAACACAGGCAGTAGATTATTTATTTTGCCATGGGAGTCAGAGCACAATAACAGAATACATGACTTAAAAACCCAAATTTATTTCTCCTAGTTCTGCAGGTTGTGAGAGATTGATTAGGTTTCTCCAGAGCTCCCCACCCCCATGGCTTAAAGAGAGCCACAGAGCACTCCAGGTGTTTCTTTTGCATTCTTATAAAGATGCAATATCTATTTGATTAGGGACCCACCTTTATGACCTCACTTGACCATGATTATCTATTTAAAGGCCCTTTCTCTAAATACAGTCAAATTAGTGATTAGCCCCTCAACCTACGGATTTGGAAGGTATATGGTTTAATCCATAGCAAGCAGTAAAAATGATATTGTATTTAGTGAATTAAAAAAATATATGGAGGACTAGAAAAATCAAGAGTTAGTATAGGTGGATGTGATTCTAATAGACATGATGAGGAAGATGAGATATAAAATAGAACTTGCTGGGTATGGTGGCACAGGCTTGTAATCCCAGTACTTGGGAGGTTGAGACAAAAGGATTGCAGGTCCAAGGACAGCCTCAGCAACTTAGCAAGACTCTTAGCAACCTAGCGAAACCCTGTTTCAAAAACAATAAAACAGAAAAAAAAATAGGTCTAGTGGTGTAACTTGGAGGTAAAATATCCCTGGGTTCAATCCCTAATAACACACACACACACACACACACACACACACACACACACCCCAAAAAAACAACAAAAAAAACACAGTAAACTAGAACTTGATGTACAGGTATAGACAAGAGAAACTTTGGTTCAGGGGACAGAATATTATGATGAAAATTGGCAATAAGAGAAAAGAGTTCATACATAGGAATTAGCAAGATTTGTGTAACAGATATGTATAATGCACCACCTTCAATATAGGCCACAAAACAGATGTCATCTCCAAACATTTCCGATATTAAGAGACTTCACAGTGTCTTCATAGCATTGAGTACCTATGCAGTTTAGCCATGCAATTTTTAAAAAATCATAAGCTACTTCTACTTTGTATAAATGGCAAGACAAATTTATCCTTCATTGTTTCCTTATCTTCTCTTATAAAGGGAATCTCTATTAATAAAAGTCATAAACTTTAAGATAAATTCCTGATAATTAAAAATTCTTAATGTGGAAACAAAATTCTGCATCTTAAAAGCTTTAACCAGTATTTTAGTGTGGAAATTATGTAAGTAGTGTATAGCTTTTTCTTTGGGGACAGTACACATCTCCCTGCAAAATTCTGGCCAGGCTGTTGAGGATATTGATCATTACTGCCAGGAGCTCATATTAACTACCCTATAATGCAATATATATCTTACTGACCTTTATTATAAACCAAGACACTGATAGGTTTCACAGAGAAAGGGCAAAGAAGTAAATGTCTTCATATCAAGGAATTTTGTAAGGTTATGTAAGGTTACTCTTTGGTTTTATAACTTCCACAACCCCAAATTTCCAATAATCTCCTATCAATGATGGGCTTTATATATATATATATATATATATATATATATATTTTTTTTTTTTTTTTTTTTTTTGCGGTACTGGGGATTGAACTCAGGGGTATTCTACCTCCAAGCTATACCCCCGGCCCTATTTTTTATTCTTTATTTTGAAACCGGGTCTCACTAAGTTGCGGAGTACCTCACTAGGTAGCTGAGGCTGGCCGTGAATCCGGATCCTCCAGTCTCAGCCTCCTGAATGCTGGGATTACAAGCGTGCGCCACCACGCCCGGCTTAATGATGGGCTTTATTAAAGCCTATCTTTGATCTCCTCTGCCCTTACTTCATCTTGCTGCTTGTGCTATGCTCTTAGCACATCACATCATACTTTCATTTTGATCATAAAACTTTGGAAAAATTATCAGATTTGAAATCTCAAAATTTAACAGAATATATGCAACATCTGTTTAATCATTATGCCTTGTGCCAGTATTACTTGGCTCTGTTACATTTGCTTTAAAAGTAGACTGGGTGTTTCAAATAAATTTTTTAATTAAGTATCTTATTTAGATGATTTGGAACAGAGCAGAGGTTTTTTTATTTCTTCCTCTGAGATTGACCCTTTTTCTATATCTTTCCTCATTAAAAACAATGTGATTTAGTCCCAGCTCTAATTCTCCATGCCAGGATTATATACTTTACAATTTTAACACACTGAAACTAAAATTTGAGGTCCAATAAAACTTTGACTAGAACACTTAAAAAGAAACTCAAGGCTTTGAAGAAATCCAAATCCCTTTTTACTTATTTTACTTGATCAAAGACTTAGAATGGCATGCTATTTTTGTTCTTCTTTTTCTGTTTATATTTATTTATGAACCTATTGTTTGTAAGCAACAGGTAGGATTCTTCTAAAACACTTACACAGGCAATATCATATATCTTTATTTAAATCAAATTAAGTTCAGCTCAAATACCCATGTACTTTCTATAAACATACCTATGGGAAGGAAATTCAACACTGGTCATTTGTTACAGCAAAAGAATCCAAGAGAACCCATGTTTGTATGCATGGCTCCACACAAGTGTAGTGAAGTTTATATAATCCCCAAAGCAATCCTGTTTTAATGTCGCAGTAACCTTTATTCCTATAGGTTGCAAGTTACTATGGAACCAAAGTGTAACAGGCCTGATTTAAACCTTGAAGCTAAGTGTGGCTTAGTGGATTTTCATGGTGGCTTATTGTAGCTTAAAATGTTTCCTTTCTAGTTCTGAAAAATGAAAAAAAAAAAAAAAATCTCTTTCCCATATCTTAGTATAAGCAGACAGTCCTTAGGAACAATATCTTGTTGCATTTTGGAGATGGGATGATTTCTCTTTTTTTTCCTAATGAGATACACTTAGAAGTAAAACATAATTTCTGAATAGATCATTTACCTACATTAAATTTTCAATAAATCACTTTCCCGTGCTTAGAAGGACAATTTGTAAAAGCCATTGATTCGAGGCGGGAGCCTTGGGATTTGAGGCATTGAGGGCAGGTGAGAAGAATGAGCAAGGGATCCTCAGAGCGAGTGAGTTGCATGCTAAGCATGTTGCATGAAAAGGAGAAGGCCAGGGAGGAAGTTAGAAAAGCAGAAAGGCAAAGGCACAAGTGCTTAGAAACACAGCTTCTACAATTTCACACACTGATTTGCTATAATCGCCATTAATCCCTATTTGGCTCATTAATGTAATGAGAGAACCTGGTTGAAAGTGAGTTCCAAAGTAAGTTCTAATTCTATTTAAAGATTATAGTGCAGATGACTATTTAATTGCCTTAAGAAGTCTGAGCTATTTCTGTACTGTCAGAACTGAATAGAAGGATTTACAGCTCTCTATGATTCTGTTGCCTTCTTTGTGGATCCAGTAAACATTGTGGTCTTGTGAGGATTTCCTGAAGATACAGAAAGTACAGCTAAAAAATTGAAATCAAATCAATAACCTCCCATTTTATATAACTATAGAAGGTTATAATTAAAGCAGTCAGTATTCCCTTCCTAGGTGGGATTGAATCTATCATTTGTTCACCTGTGATTCCAAACCTTTCATTATGAAATTACAACTGAACTTGCAACTGAAGAAAGTGCTGCTGCAAAAAATATTCAGAAAAATTTTTTTTCTAAATTTGTGATAGTACAGCATCTTCTTAATAAACAAAAAATTTTGAACTTTTATGTCATTGTTTTTATGTAGCCCAACTCTACTCATTTCACTTTAAAAATCTCATTTTCTTTGGTTTAAATTTTAGAATAACTTATTGACATACATCATTTTTCTACTTGAGGTAGCCCTGTTAATCTTGAGGTTAGCTGAAGGTCTCAAAACATATCTAATTAGAAAAGGAAGGGAAAGACAAACTTTTGTTTTCAAGGCCAGGAAAATGATTACTCTACTAAAAGTCTGTCATTTAATTGTATTTCCGAATAAAGATTTGTAAACAGAATGTGAATGTGCAGTGTATGAATTACAGTGAAAGCAGGAAGTGAACCAAGAGGCAGCTTCTTCTAATAGCTTGCAGGATCCCTGGGTTCTAGCTCTAGCTCTGTAATAACTAGATGACTGACCTTTTGAAAGTCATTTATCCTTCCTGGGCTTCAGCTTCTTCAAGGATAAAATAAGAGGTTGCTATAGATTCTGCCTCAGGTTCCTAAAAGTCTGTAATTCTATGACATAGGCTATATATTATGGCTTCCTATCAGAGTCAGTTCACAGTCAAGTATATTTTATCTTTGGAAATTACACAATAAGTTTTCAGTTTTCCTATTGAGCACCACTATAGGTTTTGCTAAGAGGGAGCATAAAGAGGGAGGTCCAAGCAGAGACTTTTTTCCCTAGGAATGTATTAATTTGGAGATAAGGAGGGAGAATAAATAGGAAGCAGGAAGAATGGAGACAAGAGATCTGTCTTTTAGATTGACTCTGGTGTAAATACTCAGATGTCTAAGAAGTCTCTCCAACTACATATGTTTACAACTAAACTCAGTTTTCACCACTCAGACTCTTCTAAGCATATCTTAGTTATCTCACATGAGGGAAACCTCATTCTTCCAATTTCCAGAAGAAACACCCAGGAGTCCTCCTAGATTCCAAGCTCTTTGTCATACCCCCATGTAATCTATGGGCTTAGGTTCAAAATACTAGAGATTTAAAGGGCATCCACTTCTCCTAGTTAACCACATGGGTCAAAACTATTATCTCTCACCTACATTATTGCACCAGTCACCTAACCAGAGTCCCTGCTCAACCCCTGCCCCACTTCATCATCTTGAATGATCCTGTCATAACCTACATTTGATCATGTATATTGTTTTTCTGCCCGGACAATATAATAGCTTTCAGATTTACACAGAATAAAAGCCAAAGCCTCCATGGTAGTCTGTGTAGCATTACTTGATTTCCTACCCTGGAACTCTTATCTGGACATTCCCTTATCTTTCTGACCCTGGGATATGTCTGCCCAGGTGTTTTCTTGCTGTGCCACAGCCTCGCTGGCCTTCTGATTCCTTTCCTTATTCCTTTCCTTATTCCTAGAGCACAAGGCGAGGGCAGGGGTAGTGTCTCTCATCAGCACATACACATCCTCAGTGAATGTTTGGTGAGTGTATTCATCTTAGATGCTGTATTCCTACCTCTGGGACTTGTCTTACTTTCACAGTTTCTAATATCATCATAGTGTAGGCAGTTTATAAATTTCACCCTGATATCAACTTTGCACGTTGTTTTGCCAAGTTCTCCTTTGGGGAAACCTTACTCTTTTCCTGTGGTTGGGATGTCAACTATACTGTACTAAGTGCTCCCCAGAAGAAAGGCTGGCTTAGTAACTGGAGGCACTTTTGATGCTGCTAACTCCAGAGAAAAGCAGTGGGAAGGGAACTAGGCCAACTCTACTCTCAAAGCAAAACCATCACAGACTAGGAGGCAGAGCTGTGGGTGAGACAAGCTGAGACAGTGGCAGGAGGAGAACAAAGACTGCAAGAAGCAGCATAGGAAAGGTACGAACTACACGAAGAAGATACCGGGATATAAAATTGATAGCTGTTGACAAAAATATAAAAAGAAAGAGGCAAAGATATAATAAGATGTAATGTTATGAAAAGCCTTGGTGAGGTTTACAGCTGTTATTTCTTTGTATTTTGCCTTGAGATGAAAGGAAGCAAGAATGGAGGGAGAGAGGAACAGAGGAAGGAAGGATGGAAGGCCCACAGGAAAGGGAAGGGAAAGGGAAAAGAGGCAGGGAGGAAGGCAGGGAAGGACGAGGGGGTGGGGGGGGCTGATTCAAATATCCTGAGTGTGGAGTCACTTTCAGGAGAGTGCAAGGCTGGGCAGAAGAATCAAGACCAAGGACTGTGTCAGGCAGCAGCCATCCATCAGCTTTCACACTGGTCAGGACCTGAGGAACTAATGCAACTAAAAGGCTGCACTTGCATAGGCCAAACACCCCTGAATCAGCTAGAACTGCTCTTCCACTTTGTAATCGCTACTCAGAGGGGACAGGCAAGGCAGATGTGTGTTTCCATTTATTTCAACCAATGGTTTAGTCCATGCTTGAATAATGCTGACAGGTCCTGATTAGGGTAAGGGCAGAGGTGCTGGGCCTGTGAGGAACGAAGGCAGAAATACTGAAAATACTGGGATGTCAGTCGTGCAGTTCCTTAATGCTTTTTGACGTGCATGGTTAAGGCTGTAGAAAAGAAGCAAATAGACAAGGCACCTACAGGAAAAGATTAAATGAGATTTTGCAAAGAGATGCATATGTACTAAATAGAAACTCTGTAGATGGCATTAATATTAATATTAATTTCTAAAAGTATAGGAAAAATAGGTGTTAAGGAAAAAGAATCATAATATAAAAATGTTAAAGTTTGTAGTAATTTAAATAGGAATAAAATGAAAATATTTGATATAAGTTTAAAATGGTTATTATAAAATTCATTTGAAATGTTCAGATTGAGAGAGAGCTTGAAGGTGGTTGACAGCAGTGTCTCTTGCCTAGAAGTGATATCAGATGATATGAATTAAAATAGCAATGTTCCAAGTAGCAAACACCATCACCATGAGCTGCATGAGAAGTAAGCTCTGTCTTGAGAGATAAGAAATCATTAAGTTGAGAATGTCAGTGAAAAAGGATTGACCCCTCAACTCAGGATCTACAGGGTCCTTGGCGTATGTGACAGAAAAGGATTTCATCACATACCGGACAGAGACATAGACAGAGATTTCTTTAGGAAAGTAGGGAATATACATTCCAGGGAGAATGCAGAGCACCCCATGAATGAAAGGGGCTCCTTCGGGAGTGCAGGGCTCTTAATTTATTAGAGACTTTCATGAGGGGTGGGCAGGAGGAGGTGTGTGAGAATGATCCCAGTCCAGTAGTCACAGGTGATTTAGGATATGTCAGTCGTCTTCCAGATTCTGACCTTCACTGTCTTATCAGGAAGTATCCATTTTGTATAAACTGTCCAAGAACAGTTAACAATGTCTGGGGACCTTGCCCTCTTGAGTAGAGCCCAACCAGATTCCTCTTCTGTGTGACCTCTGTTGTCTGATCAACAGACATCTCCCTAAGAGCAGTGAAGAGGAATGTTGGGATGTGATAAGCCTTGTCATAGGCTTATATTTTAAAGTTACATTCTCCCCATGTCTCTTTTCTACCTACTTATTTTTTTCTATTCTAAATCAGGAAGACAAAACATGAACAGGTATTGTGTATAAGAAACATTACGTCCAGGGTCCAGGAAATGTTTATTTAGATCTACTACAACTTTTGAAGGAGAAAAACCAGAGATGACGGACCTACTAAATACATCTGCCATCTAACTGATTTTGAAATTTATTTTTCATGTATTTTTTCTGCACCGAATCCCAGTTTCCAAAATAGTCTTGGCTGCTTGTTGTCCTTAAGTTAAATTGTACTGCTAAGCATTTACAGTGAAGTTACTACAATCAGACAAGTTATTTTGATGAACACAGGTAACTTTATGCCTAGAAGATATGACCTTTGAAAATCCATTTTTAATGAGGCAAAAATTCATCAATATGGATATAACCTTGGGATTGGAAAGGCTGGGATTCCTTATCTTTATAGAAAGAGAGGCAGGATGTATAAATGGAGGCAGTAATGGGGTAAAATAAGGAGAAGGGATTATAGAAGGCATCTGCCCAGGTCCCCAGAGTTCACTATGGTGTTCAGCAGCTGAGGACAAATTTGAGGGCACTGTGGAATTACTCTGTTGGCCAACTGGGTTTGTGATTAGGGGACTTGCAAAACAGAGGTTATTAAAAGAAAGTAATAATTTTGTTTAAAGTTTCAAAAGTAAATGTTAATAAACATTACTATATTATGTTCAATTAAAAAGGTGCCTGTGTTGGAGGCTCTTCAGAATAGTTTTGTCACTCTTAAGGCCTGTATTATAGTCCTAGGTATGGATATGGAAAAAAATACAGGACTTGGGATTCTGGGAGAAACTCCTATTTATGTCAGAATAATGTATATACGTTTTTCTCACAAGCTCCCAGTGGACTAGATCCTTTCTACTCTGCTGCTACTGCTGCTGCCCTTACTTCCTGCAGGAAGCCAAGGTGTGGGAAAACAACAGGGGGTGCCTAGAAGACATCCCCCCTAGAAAACTGCACACACTTACTTGCTCACCTGGAGTTCTCTGAACCTTTGTCTATTCATTTATTAAAACAACAGATCCAATCCAATTGTTTCCAGAAGCTTAATCTCTGTCATTAATATGTGACTTTGGATGATTACCAAGTTTTTTTTTTTTTTTTTTTTTTTTTTGTCATTTTTCATAATCTGTTAAATTGTTAAATGGGATAATAGTTGTCAACCCTATGTATCCTTCCCTCCCTTTATTTGTCCCTCCCTCCCCTACTTTCTCTCTTAGAAATCCACCAAAATAGTATACAAAAAAGCACTTTAATCATTGAAGATTTGGCATAAAACTGCAAGGAATTATTACAATACCCAAGGGAATAAATACAAGTTTGCAGCTGTCAAGTACATATTAGGTACCAAACACAGAGCATTGTGTTTATAATAGATTATCATTTAGAGAGTTAGTAAATCTATAAGGTAGTTGTCATTCTCCTGTACAGATGAGAAACCTGGAATTCATAGAAGTAAAGGAACTTGTTTAAAACCAAAACATTAATAGCAATTTAGGGTTCAAACCTAGGTCTGCCTGATTATTTCCTGTGGCTTTAAGAGAAGCAGAGTCACCAGGTAAACCAAAAGAATACAAGCTAAGCAGTAGGGGCTTTCTGTACTGAATGTAATCACTACTCTTCTATTTCCTTAGGAAAAAAGGACAAAGGGGGTCTAAATATGCCTATATGGCATAGAACAGATTATTTTAGAATGGTGTCCTTTTCTCTTGTGATATTGCATCATTGCAATGTCTCGTCAATTGAACCTGAGTGTTAATAATGACTACAAAGTAGGTGTTTGAGTGCCTACACAGGGAAATGCATAGTTTGGGGGGGGTGAGCACAGATGACTTAAATATATCCTTCTCCCAATAATAACTTCAATCATTAGAAGTTCTTTTTTTCCCTTAAATAGAAAAAATGTGATTTTCTTTCTTTTGCAAGATTAAAAAAATTATTCTAATTGCTACATAAGTCAAGGGTTTCTTCTCTGAATAAAGTCAGTAGAGTCAGCTTGTAGTGTCAGTTACTTTCAGAAAATAGTGAATAATTAATTTCACCATCATTTTTAAAAGGAACAAGTAGCAATGAGGACACAGCTGTTAATAGCTCAGTCATTCTCTTTTGTTGTCTTATCAAGGTGACCAGGGAAGGGCTGTATCCATCCTGAAAAATACCTGCTTTAAAGGTTTAAGTTCCTTTGGGATCTTTGTTGCCAGAGTGTAAAAAGACCTGGGATGGTTGTTTTATTTGATACTAATTCAGCCAGGCAAGCCATAACCAGGAGTGTCACATCTAAATGTCTGGACACACTGTTCATCTTCTCCCTGTGATTGGTCTCAGATTATATCACTGTGTCAAGGTTCATTGGATCCAAAGCATTCCAGCATTAGCTTTTTCCTCTCAGTCATTCCAGTGAAGGAAAATTCCAGAATGTAAAGGTTGAGGATTCTTTAGCATTTAATAATCTTCTTATAAAACTTTTTAGATTCTTCCTGCAGATTCAGAAATGTTTTTTCTTTTTAGTGCTAGAACTGCTAATTGCTAGTTGAGATCAAGGTGGAGAGTTTTGATTTTTTTATTGTAAGTTAGTTGGACTTCAAGATATTGGGGTGTGTGTGTGTGTGTGTGTGTGTGTGTGTGTGTGTGTGTGTGTGTAAGCCAAACTACAATGAAGAAAAAAAAAATGGCAATTTACATATCCTTGCTATAAATTTTAAAAATCTATTTAAAGTACTTCATTGTAAATATGGAAATGACCAGTCATCTTTTTTTCATCCTAAAAGTAACTTTTCTCTGTTAGTGGAAATCTTACCACAAGCTAAAAATTATTGGATGACATTATTCTCTTCTAATAAATTAAAAAATCTAGCTTATCTCAAGTGCATAAGCTTCCTACACATTCCATTTAAAATTTCAGGAGCATTCATTTTTATTAATTCTCCTTTATCATTTTCAATTTGGTTAATAATAGGAAGATATATCTAGAAAATTTGACTATAAGCCAATTTTCTTGGATATAATTATTGGTATCTATAAAGAATTAAGGAATTGGGAAAGGGAAGAAGACTACAATAAAGACATAGCAGCCTTTCATGGAAGACAAAGGATAGAATTAAATTAAAAGAAAGCATTAAGAAAAAATTAAATCATTGTGTTTCACTTCAAACATTTTTCTACATCACTCCTCAGTTATTCATTGCTCTTAAAAATGATATATTCTGTGCATAAACTGTAGGTGTTCTTTTCCCAAACTAAACTGGATGTTTGACCACCTGATTGTGCCCGTGGATTTGCTGCAGTAGAGATGGTATTTAGTGTTAGCTTTGTTATCTTTGATTTTTCTTCTTTGATAAATGCATGACCTAGAGTCTGAGAGTGGACAATTTGGGGGAGTTGAGATAGAATAATTAAACTAGAAAGGAGTTATGGGAAACATGATAATTTCAAATTAATATTTCATTAGAATCCACTCAAAGTATCAAAATGTATACCAATAAGCTTTGTTGTCCTAAAAAAGGAAGACTGCAAAGCATGTGGCTAATGAGCTCTCTTTCATATTTTGCCTTATTTTATTTTCATCTCTGTGAAGTTAAAAAGATGTCCCACTAGCGACTTGTTTTGCAAGAAAAAAAAGGTACTATTTTAATCTTCAAAAAACAACAGCTTGCAGGGGTCAATCTTTTAAAGTAGTTGCTTCACTCGTGGCAATTATTAATCAGTTTCCTTCAGGAAATATATGAAATTAAATATTAAAGTACAGATCTAAACAGTTCTACAGTCCCAGGGCTTCTGAGGGCATGATTTCCTTACTAGCCTGAAATAGCTGACCTTCCTCGATCCAAATGTAGAATCTGCATGAATATAAAATCTCTCATTTCGTCTCAGTACCTCATCATGTGGGCTTCATTTACCTTTTAGCACTTCATATCTCTTTTAATAGGCACAGTTTCTTAGAAGTTAACCTCTCAAGATGGCATAGTTAACTGCTAAACAAAGGCTTTGTTCAGCAAAAGGAAATTTTCCACTGTACTCAGTTTATTCTCAAAGCCCCAAATATTCATTTCCTGCCTATCATGTACCAGGGACTGATCTAATTGCTTGGAATCAATGGAAAAAAAAAAAAAAAAAACCCACCTCTCATAAAACTTCCATTTTTTTTTTTTGTGGCACATAAAAGAAAATAATAATACACATGTATCATGAGCTCATTATATAATGTGTTAAAAGGTGTTAAGTACTGTGGCAAAAATAGAAAAGAAAATCTGGATGTGAATAAGGAGAGTCAAACATGCCAAGGTGTGTGTATGGGGATGGGGCGGGGACAAGAGTTGCAATTAAAATATTTATCTATACAAAAAAGATGGTCTCGATTTGCCTTATTAAGAAGGTGATATTTTGACAAAGTCATGAAGAAGGCTATTAGCTTTAGCAGCAAGGGTACATGGAGCAAGAGCTTTCCAGGCAAGTAGGACAAAGGCCTCAAAGTAAAAGTACAAGGAGAGCAAGGCAATGTACCTGGAGCAGAGTGAGTGAGGGAGAAATAGCTTGAGATGAGATCAGAGAAGAGGGACAGGGGTGTGACCTAATGCAGACCAAGAAGACCATGATTGGCTATTGTGAGGACTAAGTTTACCCTGGGGTAAATGTGAAGCTACTGCAAAATTTTTAGCATAGAAGTGATGCCATCTGGCTTATTTGAATTTTGTATATATTCTGAATGAAGCATTTTCTAGTGGATTAGAATTGAATTCAGAAAGACAAAAATGTAAATGCATTGACTATGGAAGCCATAGACATCTTCGTAAGTCATAATAGTAATTCGCATAGTAAATAATAACATCCATAGCATTGCCATATGCCAGGTACTTCTATATACGTCTCATTTTACATGTTCTCATCCAGTTAAGCCTCAAAACATTCTGGGGAGAGTAAACTATTATTATTATTCCCATTTCATGAAAGAGACATGAGTCACTGAAAATTTGTTTACAGGGCTTAAAAGAGACAGATTTGGACTTAAATCCAGGCATTGCAAAGTGTGTGCTAATAACTTGCACTGTTCACATATTGAAACAAAGATTATTATACCAAAACCCAAGATCAGAAAAGGTGACAAATACTTCTTTTAGAATTAATCTTTTTATTTATTTTTTTTTTCTTTTTTACAAGGAAAAGATAACAGAACCTGAGAAGCTTTGACAGTGCTGAAGGCGAGTGATTCTGTTACTTGAGATGGTTTAGTCTCTGCAGTGGAAACAACCAGTCTCACCAAAGGTTTATTTCTCCTGGCTTTTACAAGTCTCTCAAGAGCCTACTGCAGCTCAGCTTCCTCACCTCTATTTCCAGGCTCAGGCCAATGAAGCAATACGTATCTGGGTCATGTCTGTATCATAATTGATGGGAAAGAGAATGCACCAAATCATAGGCTGCCTCTTAAACCTTCTGTATGGTAGACAGAATTTGCCTCTACTCACTTGTCACCGGCCAGAGTAAGTCGCATGACCATTCCTGAGTTAAACAGATTGGCATTGTGTACATATCTCATGGGCAGGCCCATAGACAGGAAAACAAAATGGTTCAGAAGTAGATTCTCATCTACCACAGTGGCACTGCCTTAATTTTAATCATCCTTACATACTTCGCAGCTGCTAATCTGTGGGTGTTTTCCAGAGGTGGGAAATAATATAAATAAGGAAAAAAACAAAGCAGCTAATGCCTGCTTTGGGCTGAAAGAATCCTTAGATTCTCTAAACCAGTGCCTAGGCGGAGAACCCTTGGGAAGTAATGTGACAATTTTTATGAATTGGACTCTGGGAATGCATGGTGAGGAAGTTCTGGGTGTTTCCCAGCAAATGAATAATAAGATAGCACAAGACCCATTTCTTCTGAAGGAAAGTAAGTGCACCATAGGCTGCCATGTTGATGGACAATCTCAACTTCAATCAGATAGATATATCAGGAAGAGAGGGAATTCGCACGATTTAAATAAAGATGTAATTATTTCAGTAACTGTCTGCTTACATTAGAGGACCTATGTAATTTCATAATATAGTATTTTGCACATATCTCTCACAGAATGAGAGTTCTTTGAAGTCAAGGTCTGTGTGTTACCATCATTTTCTATGTTCTATCTAACATAATGCTTAACAAATATAAAGTAGTCCAAATTTACAGTATGATTGAATGGCTAACTCAAAGCCAGGTGAATTCCTTTAATCAGTGTATCCTGAAAGCAAGTGATATGCCAAGGGTTGTCATAGTTTAGCTTTAGCTCTTTGTGTCTCTCTCCAAAAACCTCAGGAATGGATCAGCAGCATGTGCTTATCATGGTAAGTGGTCACTCTTGCATGACACAGAAGAGAACTCTTCTATATATCAAAAAATATGTTTGTTTGTTTTACTTTGTTCTCTCCTCAAACAAGCTCTGGTATTTTATTTTTTGTTTGTTTGTTTCATTGGTACTGGGGATTGAACTCAGGGGTGTTCTAAATCTCAGCTATACTCCCAGCCCTGTTTTATTTATTTATTTATTTATTTTTATTTTAAAACAGGGTCCCATTAAGTTGTTGAGGCTGGCCTCAAGCCTTCAGTCCTCCTGTCTCAGCCTCCCAAGCACTGATATTACAGGCATGCACATCACGCCTAGCTGGTATTTTTTTTAATCAATAAATTAAATTGTATATGTCCATTGTGCTCAATATGACATACACACACACACACACACACACACACACACACACGCACATACAGTAGAATGTCTAAATTGAGCTAATTGGCATATGTATTATTTCATAGAATTATTGTTTTTGTGCTAAGCACACGTAAAATTTACAGTTTGCATTTTTCAAGAATACATTGGATTGTTCTTCACTATAGGGATTATATTACACAATATATTTATTGAATTTATTCCTCCTAACTGAAGTTTTGCAACATTTTACTAACATCTCTTCAATAACTGTGCCAGCCTCTGGTAATCACTTCTCTGTTCTTTACTTCTAGAAGTTCAATATTTTTCATTCCACATGAATGAAGTCATACAATATCTATGTTCCCATGCATCATTTATTTCATCAGGATTACATCCTCCAGGTTCATCCATGTTGAGACATGTGACAAGATTTCCTTTTTATTAGTTGAATAATATTACAGAGTATATGTGTACATCAGATATTCTTCATCCATTCATCTATTTATTCAGTATTAAGAATAGTGCTACAATAGCCCAGTATCATAGTGCATGCTTGTAATTCCAGTACTTGGGAGGCTGAGACAGGAGGATTGCAGGTTCAGGACCAGCCTCAGGAATGTAGTGAGAGCCTGCTTCCAAACAAGGGGTGGTGGTATGACTCCGAGGTAAAATGCCCCTGGGTTCAATCCCTAGTACCGAAACAAACAAACAAACAAAAAATAGTGCTACAGTAAATGTGGGAATGAGATGTCTCTTTGACATATTGATTTCATTTCCTTTGGTTGTATACACAGTAATAGTGGAACTGCTGACTCTCTCATTGTTTTAAATATAAAGTATAAGCTGTGTGGCTGAAATTTTTTTAAGATTTAGGATAATTGTATGATACCTCTAATGAGATTGGTTTACTTTGGTAATCATTTGAAGTAACTGGTTTCCTCAAAATCCTTCAGTGTCTGAGATATTCACTCTAATTTCTCTTTAAACCTCATGCTCCCCACCTGTCTACTTCTCCTATGAGTCTAGAATTGCTATAAATCAAGTTGAAAAGAGGGAAAAGGTAGTCTTCTTTTTCATGCATAGCTGAATTCAAATTTTAACATTACTGCTGTTGTTCCATTGAGCAATGTGCAAAATTTTTGTTGTAATCTGAATTTATTTTGTTTTCTCATTGAAAAAAAAAAATTATCTCAGTACATTTAGGAATTATTTTTTTTAATTTTATTTTTATTATTATTTTTTTGTGGTACTGGGTATTAAACCCAGGTGTGTTTTACCTCTCAGCGACATACCCAACCCTTTTTATTTGTTTGTTTATTTATTTATTTTAGAGCAGGATCTTGATGAGTTAGCATATGCTAGCCTAGAACCTATGATCCTACTGTCTCTGCATTCCAAGTACTGACCTGTGCCACCAACACATGGCTTTGTTTTATATTTTTTAAAATGACAACATCCTCATAATTTGCAGATCTGAAAAAAAAATGGAATGATTTTCCAGTTTTTTACAAAGAAAAATGTTATAGACTCATTATGTAACAACTTTTGTAAACAAAAAAAGTGTGATTCTAGAAATTTTGCACAGATATTTGTCTTTGTCTTTTTGTTTTGTGATGAACTTCTTATCAGATAGGTTTGCTTTCCCACAGAGGAACAAGTCTGTTAAATTTAGCACTGTCAAATACTCCAAGATCAAAGCTCTCTGCTAAGTCCCCAAAATGGAATAGCTGCCACCAGCCTTTCAACCACAAGTCTTTATGAACCTGGACTTTTTGGACCCAAGTTAGAAGTCTGTGAATTGAATTCCCTTTATAAAGTTTTACTTCAGATTTGTGCCCTCAGCTTCATTTCCCCTCAGGGATCCTTTTACTTCACTAGAATATTCTCTGGAAAAAATGATACCTTATAGTGACTTTTGCCTGAGTCCTCGGAATTTTTATCTTGGTTACCAAAACTCCAAGACTTCTTTCAGAGTCTAATTCATTATTAATTTCAGGATAGTTTTTTTTTATGGTGATTATTTCTATTCTGGCATTTTCTTATCTTGTTTTACTTTCCCCCAGTCTAGGATGAGATTTTTAAATATGGCATTGATTTACTTCCTTTTTTTTCCATGAAGAAAGTAAAAGAATACAACAGTCTGCTCCCAGCCTTCTCTGGAGAACAGAACCTGCACTCAGGCCCTGCTCTTTGTTCTAACTGGTATGAACTGGCACAGGGCAATTCAGAATAACCAGTGTGCATTCATCTCCTCCCTGGCTGAAGCAGGAAACTCTTTTATAAGAAGTAATTCATATGCAAATCTAAAAAGCTCTTTACCTCCTCCTTAGAATTGACTTCTCTTTAAATTGCTCTTCATTTTTGAGAGTAATAATGAAGCTAATTGTTCTTTTGGAATATCTGCACTATTGTAAGGAGGGAACTTCCATACTTTTAGGACATGTCCAAGAGCCATGTTCCCACACAGGAAGAAAGTAGTCATGGATATAAACCCTTAAATCTCAAAATACCTAAACCTTTCATAATTTAAAGGCAAATACATGGATAGATGAAATGGTATACATAGATGCAATTAAAATGTTGATATGTTAACAAAACTTCTTTGGCCTACTTTTTCTTTTAAAATTTTCTTTTTTATTTTTATTTTGGTATGGCTGGGTATCAAATTTGAACTCAGAAAAAAAAAAACCACAGGAAATTTGCTGACAAGTCTTTCTACCTACTATTGAGGAATTAATGCAGTTTTAGTCAAATTAAATAACTTGGAAATTTTTCTATCTCCATTATGAATTTTTCAAAAATATTTAAATCCACATGGTAACAAGTATAGGTAGTAATTCTGTAATTCTGTACTTTCTGGCTATTTAACAAACTCAAGAATATAAACAATGTGAAGTGACCATTCACTATTAGCTTATTTGTTTTAAAAAGTTGGTTTCAAGCCAAGTGTGGTTGCTCATGCCTATAATCCCTGTACTTGGGAGGCTGAGACAGGAGGATCATAGGTTCAAGACCAGATTCAGCAATTTAGTGAGTCCCTCAGCAACTTAGACTGGGTTTGAAAATAAAAAATAAAAAGGGTCAAGGATGTAGAGGGTGTAGCTCAGAGGTAGAATGCCCCTGGGTGTAATACCCAGTTCCCCCCACATCCCCTCAAAAATTTGGTTTCATAATTAGCATAATTTTTCAGAGTTCAAATAGAAAGCAATTCAAATGATTGCTTAAAAATTGCCTTTTTCAAGCCGGGAGTGGTGGCGCACGCTTGTTATCCCAGCATTCGGGAGGCTGAAACCGGAGGATCCAGGTTCCTGGCCAGCCTTAGCGACCTAGTGAGGCACTCCACAACTTAGTGAGACCCGGTTTCAATATAAAGAATAAAAAAATAGGGCTGGGGGTGTAGCTCGGAGGTAGAATGCCCCTGAGTTCAATCCCCAGTACCGCAAAAAAAAAAAAAAAAATTGCCTTTTTCGAGCCGGGCGTGGTGGCGCACACTTGTAATCCCAGCATCTGAGACTGGAGGATCAGGGTTCGCAGCCAGCCTCAGCTATCTAGTGAGGCACTCTGCAACTTAGTGAGACTCGGTTTCAAAATAAAGAATAAAAAATAGGGCTGGGGGTATAGCTCGGAGGTAGAATGCCCCTGAGTTCAATCCCCAGTACCGAAAAAAAAAAATTGCCTTTTCCCAATAGGTTTTAATTATTTTTATCTGTGCTAATTAGAAGCTTGCAGATTTTAGCTTTAAATTCCATTATTATATTTTGATTAAATATAATTTTTGATACTTATACACATGATAATCACATTGTTTTAACCTTTTTAATTTTATTTTAATGCTTACTACAATATCTGTCCCATAGTAGATATTCTGGTGTTGCAACAAAATTTTCAGGGGATTAATAGATCCTTATTTATTACCAATTAAAGACATTGTATTTTAAATGATAATTTTATAATTCTTCTTATTGGTTTACTTCTTTTTATAATCCAGTTTGACACCCCCTCCCCCCCAAAAAAACACAGATTTGAGTTAGGGTTTGGTTAATTAATTATATTTTCTATGATTGTTTTAAGACATTTCTGAGCTAAATTAACGCAAATCCCTCTGTACAGTTCTGTCTTCAAATTGCCAGCAAGTTAAGCTTCTTCATATATACTTTGATTTTAATTAAGAGACTTTCTGAGTCGGATGTGATGGCGCATGCTTATAATCCCAGCATTTGGGAGGCTGAGACCGGAGGATCCGGGTTCGAGGCCAGCCTCAGCTACCTAGTGAGACACTCTGCAACTTAGTGAGACCCAGTTTCAAAATAAAGAATAAAAAATAGGGCTGGGGGTATAGCTCAGAGGTAGAAGGCCCCTGAGTTCAATCCCCAGTACCAAAAAATTTTTAAAAAAAGAGACTTTCTTCAACCATTTCTCATTGGTTTTCAGATAAAATTCAGGATCTTTAAAGGCCAGAGGTATTCTACTTCTGAGTATACCTCTAGCCCTTTTTATATTTTTATTTTGAAATAGTTTTTCTTGGTTACTGTCCACTAGCCTTGAACCTGCAATTCTTCTGTCTCAGTCTCCCAGGTGCTGAGGTAACAAGAACCCCCACCATACCCAGCATTGGCATTTGTCTTCTTTTGATCTGCTTTCTTGTCAGACCTGAACACCTTTAAGATAAAAGTCACTTGCTTCATGCCAAACAGTTGGTATAAAGCCAGGGACACAATGCATGTTTTTATTTTAATCTTTCACTTGTTTTGATGTTATTATTTAGTGAGCTACTACATGGAAACGACTAAAGTCTCAGACTATGGAATTTATGATTTGTGTAGATATTGTTTGTTTACAAGGCAGCATACATTTTTTAAAGGAATAAATACATGGCCTACCCCACCACTGGGGGTGGGGGGAAACCCTCTGTTAAAAATAACACTTAATTTGGAGTTATTGAGCACTTCTGTCCTTGCTACTTCTAGCCAGAATGTACTTGGACATTTGGATTCCTTTCAGTCTTCTATATGCAAATGCCAGGTGGCCATAGTACTTATTCCACATCATACAAGGTCTTTTTAGATCAAAGAATCATTGTTCAGTCCTATCCCTTGTCAGTTTAAATGTACCATAACAGTGGAAATATTCCTTTTCAATATGCTGCATGAATTTATATCAAGACTTGATAACTTAACTGTCAGAAATCCAAAATTCATCAGAGACTGCATTATTTTTATGTAGATTAAAAAGATATGGGTCTGTATTCTATTACATGAGTTGTCATCGTAATATTACAGTTAAAGCTAATGAACCATTCTCTGGCATTTGAAAAGCCAGTTAACGGAGCATTTTCCTGACGAAGCTCAAGTTTATAAATGAATTAAGTCTGTTTGTGTGGGTGTTGTACTGATCATGAAATTATTTCTCAACGTTTGAAATATCTCCTTTCTTTCCTCAGTTAAGGCCAGCATGACCTACAAAAAGAAACAAATCATATTCATTTAATCAAAGTTAGATACGTAATGGTTAGAGGGGATAAATAATCCTATAAGGAATATTAGTTGTCATAGAAAACATTTCTTATTGAAATCTAAGTTGTATTGGGATTAAAACAAAGTTTTTTTTTTTCTTTTTGTCACTTGATCCAACCAACTATCACACCCTTGATCTACATTCGTGTTCAATATCTTTTTTATCTCTCATTCACAAAACTCTTAAGAAAAAATATTTTTTAAAGTCCCAATGACTATTTTGCTGTCTCTTTGAAATTCTACTAAATTTTAGATGAATTCTAATAATCAGAAAAAGGGACTCTGTGTGTGTGTGTGTGTGTGTGTGTGTGTGTGTGTGTGTGTTATTGGGGATTAAATCCAGGGGCATTCTACCTCAGAGCTACATCCCCGATCCTTTTTTATTTTTTATTTTCTGTTTTGAAATAGGGTCTCACTAATTGCTAAGAGTCTCAATACATTGCTGAGTTAATCCTCCAACTTATGATCCTCTTGACCCAGCCTCCCAAGGACCCAAGGATAGGGATTAGAGGCATGTGCCACCACACCTGGCTAGAAGACAGGCTTTTTTGGGTAGGGGTGGAGGATCACACTAAATGCTGTAAGCCATGCAATTCTTGGCAATCCATGCAAGAATCTTTTGGCAATGTTTAAGGAAGCAATTTCAGATTTTCTTTGCCTTATTAAAAGAGTAAATTATTTAAAAAACTCAAATATGTCCACTTACTGATATTTGATATTCCCTTACTGCTATGCTTTTTAAAAGAATTTCATTTATTTTTCAATAAAAAACTATATAACATAAATATAAAATAATATATAATATGAGCATAAATATAAAACGGTACATATAGTTATAAGTATAAAATACATTCATGTAAAATATATTCACCTTCTGTTGGAATCCCTTGACCTGAAACATCAAACTGAATTTATGATATTCAGTGTTAGCCACTGTCCACTGACGCATTTTATTTCAAACCATTAGCTAATTCTACCTTTTAAGAAACATGGAAAACTTTAGGCTAAATTTTATCTCAACTGGATGCTAAAATGACAGCATTAAAACATCACATTGAGTTTTTCAAGTTCTTACATGTTTATTGTTGTTACAAAGCATTCACATGACTCCTTGATTTTTTTCTGTTTGCTCAGTTGTTCCTGAAATTGTAGAAGAATCTATAGCTGAGGATTTTCTTCTCATGTAGAAAAGCTTTTTAGTATATGTCTTCTATTTGCAGGATGTCTCTTAATATTTTGACTTAAGTTGAAGCTAGTGTGTCTTCAAATTAGAATTAGATGTTTTGTTTAGTGTTAGATGTGGTATTGAAGAAAGTGCTGAAACTGAAATCTGAAAAATTGGCTACAAATTCTGACCTGGCCATTTATCAGCTGTGTGATTTTGGGCAGGCCATTTCACTTCTATAAAAGTTTATTTTCTCCTAAAGTTGAAAGTAATAATGCTAATTTCTAACCCTTTTTAGAAGAATCAAAGAAATAGATTTTATATATATATATATTAATTTCGAAAGCAAATTGTGAATATAGTTTGAACACTTATCTCAGAATATTATAGTTTATTTTTCATTTGACACTTGGAAAAATAGATCCAGAGTAGAAAAAAGTGTGATGGGCTCAAGGATTCACAGTCAGGCAGTATTGATAGTGGGATCATTGAAATTTTATTTCTTTTTCCTTTGACTAGTTTTCTTTTTTTTTTTTTTTTTTTCGGTACTGGGGATTGAACTCAGGGGCATTCTACCTCCGAGCTATACCCCCAGCCCTATTTTTTATTCTTTATTTTGAAACCGGGTCTCACTAAGTTGCGGAGTGCCTCACTAGGTAACTGAGGCTGGTCGCGAACCCGGATCCTCAGGTCTCAGCCTCCCGAATGCTGGGATTACAAGTATGCGCCACCACGCCCAGCGCTTTTGACTAGTTTTCTAAAATACATCTTATTCAGTCACCCAGTAGTACGTTACTAGAAGATTAGCATATATTACAGAATTTTTACTGTGCTGATCATATATATATATTTACTGTGCTGATATATATATATATTATATATATATATATATATATATATATATATATATAATTGTCCTTTTTTATCTTCCTCACTTCAAGAAAAAAAAAATGTAGTGGGTAGTATTAAGGCAATACTTTATGGAGTTTGGAAGACATAAGTGTATACCCAGTCCTGAGAGTCCTGACACTTGAATACTTGAACTCTCTAAGACTTATCTTCACTTGTAAGAATGAGCACCCAGTATATTTTATTTTGTATTATATATCTATGTAAATATATATGGCATATATATATTTACTTTGTAATATTCTAGAAGCCTATCTTTTCTATCATATTCTTCTGGCTTTGCACATGCTATCATTTCTGCCTGGAAGGTTCTGACCCAGTCTCCTCACCTCTGTACATCTTTAATCAATCTTTGAAGTATCATGTCCTCTGTAATGCCTTTTGGGATACATCATCAACTTTATGTGTCTCTCATTCTCACACTGCATATGTAATGTGGCCTCCATTGAAATAATTTGTCAGTTTGCTTGGTTTTGTCTTAACCAGATTATATCCTTTAAGAGAATGATACAGAGGAAGTGCTATGTGTATAGTTTTGAATGACTGAACATAGAAAATACTGAAGCCTAACAATGAAGGCAAACAAAAAGAATTGGGTTGTCTTTTCCCTCTAGGAAAAGAATTACTAATTCACCATATATACATATATACATAGTTCATGTATGTGTATATATGGAAAATATTGCATATATAAATACCTTAAATATGAATTGTATATGCATTTAAAATAGATCATTTATAATTTTAAAATACATATGCAATATTTTGAAATTTAGCTTAAAACTACATACTATGATTAACATTTTGAGAGACTCAAAAGATAAATTGAAAATATGATTTATCCAAGTGAAATTGTCAAAAACCAAATATTATATTGCTTTCTTTCAGAAGGTACACATTTTGACAAAGACATTTGGAATGCAAACTTTAACCCAGAATCACAAAGTTTGAAGATCTCCCCTGATTAGACTCACATCAAATGAAGTCAATGTTTCTTTCCATGGTGTATTTTGGGAGAATTAGAAATAAGATACAGATTTTTCTTAGTGGTCACTGTGTTTTCCCCAGTGACAGATAATACATAGAATTTTTAAGTGCATCAGTAAATGAATACAACAATTGTAGAACTGTCTTTTGTTAACTGTATATTTGTCATAATGGGTATTATTACTGTAATAAAACTTTATACAAAGCAGGTTCACAAAAATGTGATTCTTTACTGGATTCCCTAGCCATATAAATCTTTAGGGATAATTTCTGCTTTCAACATAACTTTGAAACTCATTGTTAAGTAACAGTTCAAAAATGCCAACATCTCAAAAATTTGGCAAGAATAATTTGCTTTTTTGTTTAAGATTCTTACCCTTTTTTTTTTCTTTAGATAGAATTATATATTGGAACTATTCTAAGAACTGAGAGGGTGATAAAATCTTAGTTGTAATATTACTTTTCTCAGTAGCAAATGGCTCATGTCTTCTACTTTAATCTATACTGGAAATTTATATGCCTGTTTAAGAGAAGAACTCATTTGTAACTGAAAATACAATAAAACTGAAATAAGTGGCCAGAAAATTTTAATAGTTTTTTAAAGCAGATAGATCTCTACTCATGCAATTTTTTTCATATAAGAAATATTTAATGTGATTCTTCTCCAAGGTTAACTCTTTATTAGAACTGAAATAAAATGATTCTGACCCCTAGAAACCCAAGAAAGTGAGCTAGTGTATTTTCTATGGATCATAGAAATTCTAAACTTGATAATATGATTAATATGAATTTTAAAATACACCAGTAATATTTTGCTTCTTGGCACATAGCCAGAGAAGTTTTTCATCCATATATAATAACACATGTTAGAGAAATAGTAATGATTATTGAATTATTGGGTTTTTTTGTGGCTTGTTTAATGGAATGGTAGCGCAGAAAAAGTAAATGTTTGTAAAAAGTATCATGTTTGTAATGATAGTCAATATAGTTTAAATTTCACAACCCTAGTTTCTTTGACAGTTGACTATACTGCTTTGAAAAACAATAAGTTAAAAGTAACATATTTCAATAAAATAAACCAAAAACATTTGTAAATGACTGCCAGAGAAATTTCAAATTTGTCTTTTTTCGATCCTTCTTAAAATTTCCTATTTACAACTCATATATGTTTATGGCTGGAAGCCTGGAAAACTTTGTGAGAATTTTGATTATTCTTCTTCTTTGTTTTGTATAATGGAACTTGATTTTACAAAGACCTCAAGTTAGTCAGTCTACGTAATGCTCTGCCTAACTTGAATCATGTCTGGGCAGGAACAGGAAAACACTTATGCACCGTTATGCAGTATCTCGCTAATGACTTGTTTCCATGTGGTAAAGACACAAAGTCAAGGTGGCTTGGATCACTGAGTCATCATATATAGGATAGCTGCCCTAGAGTTTCATGTACACAAAACTTACTTTATGTCAATGAAATATACATTTCTCATTGATTCTATTATGATACTCTTATGACATTGACTTTTTGGATTTGTTTGTTATAGCACCATAACTTACTTTATCCTGACTACATCTTTATTGTTCTTAGTGTCTTTTTAAAATACTTTTATTGGTGCATTATAGTTTCACATCATAACATAGTTCATAGTCCTAGTGACATACATGCACAGAACTTGGTGAATTTTCTCCCCCCAGCTACCTCCCCATTCCTCCCCTTCCCCATACATGATATTGAGATTGGCATTGATATTCTTAAATATGTGATGTCAATGGAATTGTTTCCTTCATTAATTCTTCCTCTCCTTTCTCCCCTAGACCCCCTCTATCACTCCACTGGAGTTTCTCCTACATTACCTACAGTTCCTCTTATATCTAGATTAACTCAGTAGCTTCTGCATATACATTTTTTTCCTGAAGGAAATATGACTTATCCAATAAACTGCAATATATAAAATATACCTAATATATAAAAATATGAATTTATGATAAAAACTTATAGCATTTGTTATAAAACTAGTTCTAATTTTAGATAACTTTCAGAAATGCCTACTGCACAAAGAAGGGACCCTGATGGTCATAAATATTTTATTATGGGGCTATTATAAAACCTTTCAAGAATGTTTACTGATATAATCATTAATAATACTAGAAATAGAACCAATGTGAATTGCACTTTTGTTACTGCCTGTGCGTTAGCCATTGTCTTTGTCCACTCATCTATCCTTTCCTCTTCCCATTTATAAAGCACATGTCTGTTCTGTACCAAGTAGGGTGTCTAGGTCAGGGAGTATGTGTGGATGATGAATTGGAACCTGACAACTTGGGACCTGCAGTGTTTCTGATACAGCACAAATTCCTAAGAAGAATGACTTTGGGAAATGACAAAAGTAAAAGACAATACACAGCAATCGGAAGAGTCAAATAATGGCTTTTCAAATCTAACTCATCATTACACAGACAGCATTATATAGACTTCACTTTTTGAAAGTAGTGTTGCCTTTTTGTACATAGCTTAGCATTCTAGTGCTACAAATTCACTAATATGACATTAAATATTTTTGCAAGGAAAATATCCAGTTGTATGTGGATGTTGACTGAAATGACAAATCATGACCACAATATATAAAACATTCTGATATGAAAGATAAAGTCTTTTCCTCAAGTCCAAGCTGAGACAACATTCTAACCCACATTCATAATTAGGCATGAAGCACTTAAGTAGACATATTGATGTGCTATTAAAAATTATTACTATTTGTTTTTTTTTTGCAGTACTGGGGATTGAGTCCAGGGGCATTCTACCTCCTAGCTACACCCCCCAGTCCTATTATTTTCTATTTTGAAATAGAGTCTCACTAAGCTGCAGAAGGCCTCACTAAGCTGCAGATGCTGGCTGCCAACCAGTGATTCTCCTGTCTCAGCTTCCCAAGTACTAGGGTTACAAGTGTGTGCCACCGTGCCCGGCTGAAAATTGTTTTAAATGTACTTACCTCAAAAGCATTGATAACAATCCAACAAAGTGAATTTGTTAAATAAATTATTTTAAATCCACAAAGTAGTTTCTTAAGGAGCTGTGAAAAAAAAAAAGAATAATATTTCTTAGAAAATATTTAAAGACATGAAAAACTTTCAGAATATATTGCTAAAGAAGTGGCTATATATACATTTTTCCCCCAAGAGAGTGACTTAATTTTTTTCTGTAATAATATGATACACAATAAAAATAAGATGTGGAAAATTTATTTGTGGCTGCACTTTATCTAATGCTTTACTTTTTTTGCACTTGGTATAATATAAAGGATAAATAAATGCCTTTTTGTGCTATATGCAAAAATTAGGTTAACAGGGTACATTAGTTTATAAAGGTGTCATAATTTTAGTTATATGTGTAGAAGATTCTGTTATTCTCAGAGAAAGGAACTCCCAAACACTAGCCAAAAATGTAGGTAAAAAATTATGAAGAAACAAAGTACTACAACATTTTGAACAAATGATTTTATGATGTATAATTATAATTTAATTACACTGAAATGTTATTTGTGGTAGAAAAATTTTTAGTATATCAATTTTATATTTAAAAATGACTTATGCCACTCAACTTGAAGAATGAGAAAGGCGAAAACAAGTGCTTTTTCATTAAGCTTAAAAGCAACTTCTTCAGAAATACTAAAACTCAAAATTCAAATCCATCATTTTTTATTTATAGATATAAGACCATAGTCTGTGGTTTTATATGACTTATTTACTTGGCTTTATAGTCCTATCTAGGATGCAATCAACTTGGTCATGCTGAACACATTTTTATTTTTCCTTGAGGCATTTGAAAAACCTGTACCTGATTATGAAGCATATTCCAACCTTTTTTCATTCTAGAAAGTATGTAAAAGTTTTTTAGTCTAAAAATACTAAATTTTCTTCTACTCTTCCCATATAATCTTCTCATTGCCTAAAGTCTGAATATGAAGTTGAGATCCTAATTAGTCACATATTGTTAGGGCATAGAAGAAAACAAAAATGAAAATTTTATATAGTTTAGATTTCCATGTTCTGAACAAGGATATGGCAAATTTCATTACTACTAGAGGAGTGAGATAACAGGAAATTATTATCTTCATTTGGGGATAATTATATTATAGCTTTTATCTCAAATGAACTAATGTTTATCATTATTAGAATTAAAAAAATGTAATAACTTGATTTTTTAAAATATCTTACTGCCACATGTTACTAAAACATCACTTCAAAACAAAACAGAGCATCTGTTATTTTAATACTAATATTAATGCCTTACCTTTGCAAATCTAAGTGCTGATCATCATGAACCAGATGTTTATAAGTAACTTAAGCGTCTTTCCTTGAGTGCATTTTCATATTTTATATAATTTTAAAATGTCTTCAACAAGTCAACTTTAATTAAATTGTAGTATCATGAATAGTTTGTGGGTATGTATATGTGGGGGAATAATTGCTAAACAGAAAGCCCCTGGGGAAATGCCAAGGATTTCTCTCAATGTTATGGTCACATCCTTCTTGAAGAACATCTTGAAGAACAGTGCCCTTCCCACCACTAATCACATCAAAATTTGCAACTCTGACCTATGACCCACAATATTCTAAGGAAAACACGTGATTCTGTTTCTAAAGAAGAAAGTATTTACAAGTGAATCCAAAGGTTTAGATTATGAAAAATTGCTATGGAACTAATTCTGGATCAGATCCGGCTACTCCCCATAGAATAAAATAATTCCCCCTGCATACTTAACTCATTAGTTAAGCTCTCTTTCTTTTCTTTTATCTTTCTCTGGCCAGATTTTTTTTTCTGTCTTGACCACTCTGTATAAGTCAACATCATCCAAGCTGCCTTCCTACTTTTCCTACTTTCACTTTGAATTATCTTATTTTCTTTCCAGCACATTATGGTCATTAATATATTTAAGCTGCTTACTTAATTAGAGGAGTAAACATCATGAATAATCTCAAAATTAACCTTTTCTCTTTTTAGTTGGCAGATAACATTTATTTAGGGCTTTTGTTTTTATTTTGTAAATGTTTTTATTGTTGTAATTATACATCATGGTGAGATTCAAAATGACAGGAATCTACATGCATACATCACTTGGTGCATTCCCTTCCATGTACCTACCCTTTTCCCCTTCCTCCCTCTCTGGGCATGTTAGTGAAATTGGTAGTGAAACCTTGTATGCAGATAACCTTATTTGAACTGTTCCCTTCCTCCTCTTCCTCAATCCTATTTTTTTCTTCTCCCCACCTTCTTCCCCTCCCCACCTCAGTCCCTTTCCACTATTTTAATGTTTTCTCTCCTCATTTGACTGAAGTGCCTTTTGCTTTCTAATTCTGTTCTAGCTTCCTCATGTGAAAGAAAACATATGATCATTGACTTATTGAGACTGGCTGATCTCATCCAGCATCATATTCTCTAGTTCCATCCATTTTCCTGAAAACGATATAATTTTGTTTTTCTTTTAAAAGTATGAGTGGTCACATAGTATATACAATAAGACGTAATGTATGCACCAAGTTTGGTACTAATATGCTGTAAAATTCAGTCAAAATTCACCCACTGTTTGACATGATGATAGAATAAGCGACAGAACTTTGGTAAAGCATGACTTTATAAACACAAAGTGTCAAGCAATATTTGACCCCATGTTTTATATGTATATGGATATGTACATAAATTCATGTGGGTAGACACTACCTATATGCATGCATATATGTGAACCACATAATCCCTTATATTTCAACTCAGAAGAAAAAAACTATAATGAAAAGCTTAAACACAGGAATTCTATAGCAATATTAAATAAGATTTGATTATTAAGACAAAGTGTAATTCACGCTGCATCTTATATTCCTAATGATTTCAATGGTATGCTTATTTACATGTAAAAAAAACAAAGGCTGCGTTACTGAGACAGAGCTTACCTGCATTAACAATCTGATTGATTAATACATGGGCAATGTATTAATTTATCATTGGTGCATTGTAATCATACATCTTAATGTACAAGCTGGTAAAGGCACACATTCACACATCACTCATTTAGCCCTTCCCCAACTCTCACCCCATTCCCTCTCCCCTCCCTCCTCCTTATGTTCAACTTAGTGATTGACTTTGATATGTTTGTGAATGTACTTCATGTGCATTAGGGTGTTTCCCTCTCCCCCCTTCCCATCATCTTCTGTTAGGTCACCTTCCTTGCTCATCTAAGGTTTCTCCTTCATCTAGATTTCCTCCTATGACCCATTTTCTCCCTAGCTTCCACATATTAGGGAGAGCATCTGCTTTTTTATTTTTTGTGACTGACTAATCTCACTTTGCCTAATGTTTTCCAGTTCCTTCCATTTCCCTGCAAATGACATAATTTTGTTCTTCTTTATGGCTGAGTAAAATTCCATTGTGTACATATCCCATAGTTTTGTAATCCATTCATCTGTTGATGGACATCTCAGCTGATTACAAAGTTGTGAATTGTGTGACTATAAACATAGATACACATGCATTAGTCTGGTAGTTTGGTTTTCATTCTTTTGGGTAGATACCAAGAAGTGGTATTGCTGGATCATATAGTAGGTTCATTCCCATTCCTCTGAAGATCCTCCATACAGTTTTCCAAAGTGGTTGCACTAATTTGCAGTACCAACAATGTAATAGAGTTCCCACTTCTCCATACCCTCACCAGCATTTGTTGTTGTTTGTGTGTTTTTTTTTTTTTTTTTGTGGTACTGGGGATTGAACTCAGGGGCATTCTACCTCCGAGCTACGCCCCCAGCCCTATTTTTTTTATTCTTTGTTTTGAAACCGGGTCTCACTAAGTTGCGGAATGCCTCACTAGGTAGCTGAGGCTGGCCGCGAACCCGGATCCTCCGGTTTCAGCCTCCCGAATGCTGGGATTACAAGCGTGCGCCACCACGCCCGGCTGTTTGTGTTTTTAATGATTGCTATTCTAATTGGAGTTAGGAGAAACCTCAGGGTAGTTTTAATTTGTATCTCTCTGATTGCTAATGATGTTGAACACTTTTTTCATACATTTATCCACCATTTGTATTTCTTCTTTTTTGAAGTGTCTGTTTAATTCATTTGCCCATTTTTGATTGGGTTATTTTTTCTTAGTGGTGAGTTTCTTCACTTCTCTGTATATTCTAGATACTAGTCCTCTGGAGTAAATGGCAAAAACTTTCTCCCATTCTGTCAGCTCTCTGTTGAGGTTCTTGATAGTTTCCTTTGTTGCACAGAAGCTTTTCAGTTTCATGCAACCCCACGTATTGATCCTCCTTTTCATTTTGTATGCCTTTGGAGTGTTGTTGAGAAAGTTTTTACCTGTGCCTATGTATTGAAGTGTTGGACCTATGCCTGCTTCAAGTAGCTGCAAGGTCTCTGGTCTAATTTCCAGGTCTGTGATCCATCTTGAATTAACTCTTGTGCAGGGTGAGAAAGTTGGGTTTATTTCCATTTTGCTGCATATGGTTAACCAGTTTTGCCAATGCCATTTGTTAAAGAGTCTATCTTTTTTCCAGTGTAAGTTTTTGGCTCCTTTATCAAACATCAATTGACTGTAAGTATGTGAATTTGTTTACTACATTACTTTCTAATTATCTTTTTCAAAGAACATACATACTCTCTTTAGTACTCTGATTTTCCTGCCAGAAAGTATTAGACAGGATATAGGTAGCAGGCTAAGTGAATCCTTTTTTAAAAATATCACTGCTAGCCCTTTTGAGGCACAACCCAGTACTAGTTCATATGACTTCCATTCACATTCAGCTGTCACACCTGGCTGCTAGGAGGACTGGTAATGTAGTTGGAAGCAAGGGGACCTTGTGCCTGGCCAAAACACTGTTCTTATAGAATGAGTGTTTAAGGAAAGCTCATAGTCTTTCATACCTTCACAGACTTTGTTTACTCTTTTCTGTTTATGAACAAAGTCATTTTGTATGCAAATTTTAAAGCATAGATCATACCATTTTGTAATGATGAATTTCTTGAAGGAAGGAATTCTTTAAGTATTTTTGAATATCTCATACCTGGATCAGTGACTAGCAAATAATTTGTAAGGGTTAATTGTTCTTTATTTTGAAACTGGGTCTCACTAAGTTGCGGAGTGCCTCACTAGGTAGCTGAGGCTGGCCTCGAACCCGGATCCTCCGGTCTCAGCCTCCCAGATGCTGGGATTACAAGCGTGCGCCACCACGCCCGGCTGTAAGGGTTAATTGAATGAATGATTTTTTTCACTTTAGAAACATTCATCACCAATCATATTTACCCCAAGATAAGTGAAAATTGTCAAACAAGTGAATACTGAAGAGGGACAAATTTAACTCCTAATTTAGCACAGAAAAAAAGTTACTCAGGTTTTCCAAACTCTTGGCCAATAAGAGACAGCCATCAAAACCAGTAACTTATGGAGAAAAGAAAAAAAAAAAAAAAGAAGCAAGAAACAAAAAAATACATGAACAGTTTCCAAAAATGTAATATTTCATTTGTAGACTCTGTAATGTTCTAGAAATAGCCAGGCTATGAAGCATGCCCAGTCCAAGATGACATTAAAGGTTTTCAGGAAAGAAAGCTGTTCTTGATGTACACAGTTTTATCTGTCACATCCCAGTATTTTCCTGTGATTCTCCTCTTCTTTACAGTCACAGTTCAGATGGCTTTTGCACCGGTTTCCAGTCGTTCTATGTTGAGCTATTTTCATTCCTGCACATGGTTATTTTCAGTCTCAACTGGAAATAAGTGCACTGGCCACCTGATGATACCAACTCCACCTAGCCTTCTTTGTATTCTAAGATTGAGCACACATTATTTTTGGCTTGACACTCCTTTGTATTGATCCTAAGAATACTTGCAAGGTTCACTCTTTCTGTCTAGCCTCAGGAGTCTGTCA
Source organism: Graphiurus murinus (assembly GCA_004027655.1). Taxonomy (NCBI): domain Eukaryota; kingdom Metazoa; phylum Chordata; class Mammalia; order Rodentia; family Gliridae; genus Graphiurus; species Graphiurus murinus. The sequence goes on from PVLC010008003.1 coordinate 46,344, forward strand.
GGACGACACAGCCATTAAAATGTCGGTTTGATGGTAGGACAGATAAAGTTAGGAACATTTGTACATTGTTAACCTCAGGAATCCCTGAATTCCGAGTTCAACTCAGAAGAAAAGACTAAAATACTTCAGAATAAAGAAATACTGCTTGAGAATAAGACTCATTTTATGTTTATTCCACATCATTTTCTGATGGTCACTTTAAGTGGTAACTTTACATGATCATGCATGACTGGCATATAGCCACATTGGATACCTACTTGCCCCCGCCCCGTCAGTCACTCTTAAGAGCTAGGGTTACCTTGGAAGTCAACAAACATTTCTGGTCTGACAGAGAGCTATAGAAAATGTCCTTGAGCAGGTCCATACAAAGGACTCAACCTTAAAGAGGAAGTGCAGTTCCAAATATTCCTTGGTTATCAATAAATAATACTTGATACAAAACCCAAAGAGTTAAAATGAAAAGTCATTTTCTTCTATACTTAGGAATTCAGAAGTATTTATGTGAACCTATCTTCCTTTCTTAATCTTTAGCAATTTTTAATTCAATACTTATTTATCAATTGCTATTTGAATTGTATAAATTTAGGAGGCATAGTGTAATAATTTGATACATGTATACTGTGTATAATGGTTAATTTTTTCATCTCCTTATATATTAAAATTTTTTATTCACAAATAATGATTACATATATTTCTGGGGTACAGTGTGATTTTCTAACACATGTTTATGATATGCATTGATCAAGTCAGGGTAGTTAGCCATCTCTTTATCATTTCCATAATTTTCATCATTACTTTGTGTTTAGAGTCTTCCATAAATACCATTTGCATTTGTAATCTACTGACAAATACTGAGTTTTACAGATTTCACTGTTTAAACAAACATTTGATCATTCCTCATCTTTCTTTATTGTCTTTATTTTTTTAATATTTAAATTATTTTCCAGAAGTTTTCTTCAAGGGAATGGAGCTGAAAATATTGAGGGTTAGATGTATTCTGCTTAACTTTCTTTTAACTAGCATGGATATTCAAAGTATGGCAGTAAAGGATGTTGCTTTCCTCACCAACTTCAGTTCCTTTTTTAATGCAATTATTTATCGATGCCACTCTAACTTAATTAACTCATTGTGCCTGTCATCACTGGTTTCATTTTTCTTCAGAGGATTTATCGCTATCTTAACATACCATATACTTTATTTGTTGTTTTATTTTTCATCTGCTTTTCCAGACTAAAAGATAAGCTTCTTGAATAAAGTCTTCTATCTGTTTTGACTACACCTGAATTCCCAATAGTTAGAACAGTATGTGCCACATAGTAGACTCTCAATTAAATTTATTATATATGTAACTGAATGACACACTGACATATATGTAACTGAATGACCTCCCAGGTGATATCTATCAAACTGTCACTTTATTTATGATATTGTCCACATTATTGTCATAATATTTTGCCATAAATCAGTTTATGTGACTCGATTTGCTTATTAAAGGAAGCAAAGATGATTGCTTCTAAAAATAACTGCAAATGGCAAAGATTATAATTGCTTTCTTTTCAAATAAATAACTTAATGAAGAATATTTATTTTTATCATTTTTACATGTGAATGACTGTGCTTTTGCTTATATATAATTTTATAAACCAAATAGGGACTTTTACAGTAAATTTTTATACATATGGTATTTCTTATAGCTATACCCCTGTGTCTTCTCATTATGGAAGCTATTAAGAAAACAGCATGAAATTAAACTGCACTTTTTAAATTGATTAGGAAAATAAATTTTCAAAGTGTCCTTTGTGAATGACAGTGAAACTTTCATCATCAGAAAACCAAACTATATGGTTATTATCATTTAATTTTTTCTTTAACAATTGAATATTTATTTTCTAAAATAAAAAGTGAAACTTATTTTCTTTTTATTACAAGAAAATAAATCTTGACATAATTAGTAGTGCCTTATCCCTTCTAAATAGTATGCTGATGATATTTTTAATATTCTGAGAGAGTTTATTATTCTATTGAGTGGATTCTAGTTTGAACTAATTATTTACTAACTCTTTGGGGGAGAGATTAAAAATGATAATATTTATTTAAAATTATTAATGATACAGAATACTTTATGGTTATATAGAGATAAGAGATAAGGTCTGTCCCACTTACCCCCCCCCCAAGAAAGTATTTATATAACTTAATAAAATACAAGTTTTAAAGTCAACTGTGTAGGGGTCTCTGTAATATCTGAGTTGTTTCTGTTGATATGAATGAGAGTTTAATAGGAAAGATTTAAGCCCTGCAGTATATCCATTATCATAGCCCTCACCCCTCTACCAACATGGAATACTGAACCAAGTATATACTCATTAAATATATGCTGTTTTTCCTCACAGATTTGAAGTTTTCCAACTATCTTTTTATTTCCAAATTCTAGAGCAAAAGGGACCTAGAGTCCTAAGCCTGGGGGCTTGGGAAAAAAAAAAAAAAGATAGTTGGAAAACTTAATATCTATGTGGGAGAACAGCAAGAATCACACCCCAGTGAATATTCTGCAATAAAACCAGTCCAGATGAGCTAGAACCAAACTCCTCAAATTCCTCATAGTGGCCTCCATTCTCAGGAACATGTGTTCTCTGCAATACTTCTGTTTTGGAATGAGTGATAACTTTTTGTTGATAATCTCAAATAAATTAATATAATTTTCCTGTGGATTACTGAAATGAAAAAAATATATATATATACTGTGTATAAAGACATATTTTAATTGTATGCTCATATAAATATGTTAAATATAATCTATTTAATATAGTTACTCATATTATTCATATTATAGTGTTGTTATATAATGTCATTATATATATAATATATTATTATATAATATATATAATATAATATATTATTATATATATATAAATATAATAATATATATATATAATGTCATTTATATATATATAAATTCACCGGCTAGATTTTACTTTCTGGTTTAGCATTTGTATGTATGCATGTGTTGGTTTCATCTTATTCTACTTTAATTTTCCAAGACTATTGAGAAAAGAATAAAAGTAGGCAATACATAAATGACGCATTTGCACAAACGAAAGGCCAAGTAACTTTAATTTACAAAGATTTTACTTTGTATAGTAAGGGAAATAAAGGAGAGAAGGATCTACATGTAGCATGTTCGGCATTATGGGCTTAACTAGAAAAGGCCATGATTTAGCAATTACTTACATTTTATTTTGTTAAAAATACTTTCATTCTTATTACACGTATTTAATAGATACAACATGATGTTTTTATTTACATAAATATAATGAAATCATTACTACACTCAAGCAAATTAACATATCCCTCATCTCACTTAGTTATCTTTTGTATATGTATGTTTGTGGTAAAAGTATATAAAACCTACCATTCTAGCAATTTCAATATAATTTTGTTAACTCTAGTCATCATGCTGAATTTTAGCTCTCTGGCCTTATTTGTCCTTCATAGCTAAAATTTCATTCTTTATATTAATTTATTAACTTAATCCAGTATGTTAATCTGATTTTGTTGGTTTTGTAGTTTTGTTTGTTTAAACTGAAACATTTCAGTTGTTTCAGGTCTGTGGCAATTTTAGAAATATGATTTGTACTTAAATATAGCTATGAAATATAGAAATAAAACCTATTCTGGGTTATTAAAGAAACTTTAAAATCTTTCTTTAGATCCCTGGATATTTCTCAAATTTCAATCAAGAAATGAAATCATGAAAAATTCTTTTGGCCAGGTATTTGGAGAGAGAGAGCAGCTTTGGATATTTTATTTCACTATGAATTCATGTCCATAGTCCTTTTTGGGTACATGGATTGAAGTGATTATTCCTCTGAGAAGTTTTAAGTTTACATTAATTAATGAGGGAGAGAAATGAACATATGTTAGTAATTTCTCACATTAATTACCTACTTTTTTCTACTTGGTTTCATACATATGAGCTATACTAGTGGATACTAATGGAAATATAAAAGTGAGCAAGACACAATCAAAGTTTCAAAAATAACATATTCCCTGTGATAGGGATTGATCTTTTAGGATGCTTATCATGATAATGGTGATAGTGATCATTAATGCAGAATTTACCACCTGTCTATTATGATCATCATTACGTACGGTACCCAACTTAATCTTTACAGTACTCCTATGAGAGCATTATAATTATCATTCCTGTTTTATAGAGAGTTGAGCCTTGGAGAGCTAAAAAAAAAAAAAAAAAAAACACTGAGTCAAGGTCACACAGTTCTTGCAAAATAGAACAAAATGTGTCCAGATAATTCCATCAAGCACAGTAAATAAAGCACATCACTTTCTCTTTCTTTTTCACTTTTAAAACTTATTCTCAGAAAATGTCTTGTAATTCAATCATGTCTAACAATCAAAAGGCAAAATTCTCTTATCACCATTGTGATCAAAATGGTAAAATAATTTGAAGGAAAAAAATTTTAACTACTTCAAAAAATATGGGATTACATAAGAGAAAGTGTGATAAATTGCATCAGGCTGGTAACCTATTGTCTTTTCAGGACCCAAATAATAGTTCTCAGTCTATGTGTAATGAATTTAAGTCAGGAGAAATATAGATGGGATTCATAGAAACTCTGTGCTTGACATTTCTGCTGTCACATAACCACACAAACCAAGTAACTGTCCATGTACATTTTAAGATTATTAATCTCTTACCTGTCTTTGGCTTAAAGAGAAAAAAGAAATTTCTCTGAATTTTGTTAAAGTGATAGCTTCTTCTCTGCCTATTTGATTGTGAGAGTCATGCTACTCTACACCATTCAGATTAATGATACCAAATTTAAATTTCCTGTCACTGAAACTCTCTTAATTAGCATGACTTACTACACCTTTCTATTCTGGATATTTAGCTATGAAGAAATTTATTCTGGAAAGCTTGTAGTTTTGCATATCAGCAGAGGTAACATTATTTCCAAAATAACATGACTCTGTTTTCTGTCTTATTAAAATATTGGATGTATGGCAAATTCTAAAACCATGTTCTTTAGTTACAGTTTAACATTGTGCACAGTATACGCATTTGGGACAGTTTTCAATAACTATTCTAATATTCAATTTCATACTCAATCTAACTCAATGTAAGTAAATGTTAACGAGATAAGGGGTTTCAGTTCTTTGACTTCCTATTTCTCTCCCAAGGTAGAAACAGCATTGGCATGGAGTATTGCAGTAATTTGCCCAAAAATATAAAAATTGCAGTTTTTCCTTCCTCAATACAGTCACTCAAGTTTTATTCTCCTGTGTAAGTAAACTGCCTATTTTACCTGGGGCTACCTTTTATGTTCACTTAAAGCTTCCAACAGAGCAAATCCCAGCAGTTATGCGATATATGGAGGTAAATAAATTACACAGAGAGGTGCAACTTCTAAATGCAGCCAGATTAATAAGTATAAATCCAGGGTCTGATATAGCCACATGTTGGTAATTGCTTGTTTAATTTGATCCATGTACCTAGCCAAATTGGTCAATGTCAAATCCAATATGCACTCTTTGACCTAAATGTACATCTTGTGTTGGTCAAATTAATCATAAGATCAATTTGTTTTCCTCCCAAGTGTTGAAGACATTATGTGACACTCTGTAGAGCTTCACAGACCCATTGATATGCCCTAGCTAATAGTCTCCTCATTTATATCTTTGGGGTCAAGTAGTGTATTTTGTTCCCAACTTAGCCTGGAACAAGCCCCAAATGATTTTATTCTTTTGTAGTAGATATAGTAGTTATATTTTAGTGTGAATAAGACTTTTTCCTGTGGTTTCTTTTTCAGTTGAACATCAGCCAAATTATTTAAAATTTTCACTTACTTTGTATATTTGATTGGCTAGACTATCACTGTGAGCTCCTATTAATATCAGAAAACAGTGGGACTTAAAACCAACTCAATTACTGTATAAGTGTTCATTACTCCTGTAGCGTTTGTGCATTTGCATGTGTGTCTAAATATAATTCCTAAATTACTGCCATATCTTTAACAAATGTGAGCCATTACCATAGGAAGACCCAATGGCAAAAGCAAGAATCCTGCAAGTTCGTGCCTTAAACACATCACAGAACATTATCACCATATGGTATAGCTGCACAGATATCAGTGGGTTTTTTGTGTGTTTTTGTTTGTTTGTTTTGTTTTGTTTTTTATTGAATGAGTTGAATGTTGCAAAATGATCACTGAGTCTTGATAAATAACTTTTAGCATGTCCTTTCAGGCTTTGGGAAGTTATCCACATTTAATTGTTTTCAATTTTCTTTAAGTTAATCTTCCTGAGCTGTTCTGGCATTACTTATCTGATTTTCTTTCTTAGGTTATCTACATATTCCTAGGAATGCATTCTGGTAGAATAAACAATGAAGTATTACCTTAACCCTGCATTAGTTGACACTGTATATCAGCCAGTATGAGTTCCACTTTTCACAGCTAATATTAGCAAAATTCAAGTTGAATTTTGAATCTTCTCATTAAATCATTTCATTAGAGTAGAAAATGTCATTTTAATAAGATGCAGGATATACTCAAGAATATTACCACAGTCCCTGTTAAGTATGACTAAATATTTTCAATAAATTCTCTTCCATCCAATCAGTAGCTAATATGCTTCTTTTATTTAATCCAATGATTTATTTTAGGTCTTTTGACCACATCTACAAAATATAGAACAAAATGCTAAAAATAGTAACTATTACATTTCTTTCTCTGTATAGTAGTCCTGGTAAAGCTCTCAATCACAGAATAATAAGTACTTTCTACATTTTTCTGTATTTAATAGTGCTCTTCAATTTATTTAAAATATGCTAATTAAAAGTTAAATCATAACTTTTGTTGCCCTATTTACTTGGTGATTGAGACTAAATTCCCATGAAAAGCAGCAGATGTATATATTTAGGTGGCAGATTTAGCATTTCTATTAGATGGGTTTAATTAAATAATCATAATACCCTAGTAATTTGTGTTTTTAAGAAGTTTTTAGCTGATTTTGAATAAACCAATGTGGTTTATGTAAGACAGAAATACTAAAAAAGAAAAAAAAAGACATGTAGATTCTATCATGTGAAACACACTTTCAAATTGGAGGAACATCATTCATGAAGTGCCCATTTCAATACTTGAAGTGGATAGGACTCAACTGTTTGAAAATTTTTGTTTACAAAAGAGAAGCTTATTGGCACATAAAGACATCATGTAGATACTTTTAATCATCTTTTCAAATAATCTTAACAATTGATATGCCTCCTAAAGTCCTTACTGAATTTTAAGCTGGTAAAGGAAAAGAAAAATATTTGGTAAGTATTTAATTGATACTGATAGGGATTATCATGGTAATTTCATTTAGTCCATCTTTGTTGCTGCTATTATCACTTCACAATTTCTGATTGTTTCACTTCCCTGATAATATCCTTAACCATCTATCCAACTATACAGGAAGCCCACCTACCTGCCTACCAACTTACATATTTACCTACCCACCTACCTTCCTACCTATTATAATCAAGCAAGCAAACATAAAAACATTTTGTGGAAAACAAACAAATAAAAGCATCCTCTAGTTCTTCATTATTCAAGATGAAATGAACATATGTCAGCATATGTCCTGTTTACTTTTGCCCATTTTTCTTTCCAAGCATCATTCCCAGCAATTCTTAGAGTCACCAAAAAACCAGACGCAAAGCACTCTTGACTCTTACCTCCCAGGCCCTTTTGCCCTTCTGCTCTTCCAGGCACTATGCTGGGTCACTGGGATACAAAATTCAAAATATGCCATGACCTCAGTTTTGTGCCTCTGCAGAGTATATTTACATAAAACAGATTTATTTCCATAAAGTGGCTGCAAAAGATGCCTGAACAAAATGTTACCAGAAAGGACGAGTGGGGAAGTTGGCGAAGTCTTCACAGGGAAGACAATGTTTGAGCTAGTTCTAGTATTATGAATAGGAGTTTATAAAAATGTAGATAGGCAGAGCAGCAAATGAGAAAGGTGATTTGTTTTGTTTGTTTCAATATACTTTCTTTTTTTTTTTTTTTTTTTTTTTGCGGTACTGGGGATTGAACTCAGGGGCATTCTACCTCCGAGCTATACCCCCAGCCCTATTTTTTATTCTTTTTATTTTGAAACCGAGTCTCACTGAGTTGCAGAGTGCCTCACTAGGTAGCTGAGGCTGGCCTCGAACCCGGATCCTCTGGTCTCAGCCTCCCGAATGCTGGGATTACAAGCGTGCACCACCACGCCTGGCTTCAATATACTTTCATTGGTGCATTTTAATTATATCTCATAATGAGGTTCAAAGTGATAGAAATGTACATGCATACTGCACTTGGTTTGTTTATCTCCATATCACACCCTTTTCCCCCTCCCTCCCCATACGTTTTATTGAGATTGGTATTGATAATTTCACATATGTACAGAGGTTCACTTGAACTGTATCCTCCATCATGCTTCCTTCCCATGCATCCTACCTCCTTCCTCAAATCCTCTTCCACTATGCTGCTGGTTGTTTTTAATGACATAGAGGTAGTAGACTGAGTGTGGTTTGAGACCACCTGTGGAGTGCAGAGTGGTGTGTACCTTGCTAAGAAGTTCAATGATTAGTGTAAAAAATGAGCAAATAGACTTTTAAATATGATAGTGGCAAACAGTTTATATTAGAAAACAGGGTAGAGCTAAGCATAGTGGTGCATGCCTATAATCCCACTACTTGGGAGACTAAGATAGGAGGATTGCAGGTTCAAGGTCAACCTAGGGAAAATAGTGAGATTCTCAGCAAACTAGTTTGACCCTGTTTCAAAACAAAAAATAAATAATAAAAAAAAAGGAGTTAGGGTGTAGCTCAGAGGTAAAATACCCCTGAGTTCAATAGGAAGGAAGGAAGGGAGGGAGGGAGGGAGGAAGGAAGGAAGGAAGGAAGGAAGGAAGGAAGGAAGGAAGGAAGGAGTATAGAAAATAGACCAAAGTGAGTGAGAAATTGGTGGTAAGAAAAAAATAAAGGAACTGTTAGAATAGGCCGCACAATAGAAGCCACATCTCAGTGGCGGCAGAAATGGAAAGGAGATGGTTTTAACTGAATGTACTGGTTGAAGAGGAGAGAGGAAATTAAGAGTCTGAGGTTATAAAGAAATCTCATTAGCAGGTAAACCCCTCTGCCATTCCACTACCAGGACTCTATTATACCATCTTCTGCTGCAACCCCAGTCCTGGGATAGAGGGATCCTAGAAACCTGAGGGGGCTGGCTGATGCCCTGTATTTATATTTTGGAGATATACGAATTCATAATTTTTTTCATATTCTTATATCAAATGTATTGATCAACATGTGTGTGTGTGTGTGTGTGTGTGTGTGTGTGTGTGTGTGTGTGTGTGTGTGTTACTGGGATGGAACCCAGGGGTATTCTACCTCCAAGCTATAATCCCCAGCCCTATTTTATATTTTATTTTGAAACAGGGTCTCCTAAGTCGCAGAGGGCCTCACTAAATGGCTAAGGCTGCTTGCAAACCTGTGGTCCTCCTCTTGCAGTCTCCTAAATACTGGGATTACAAGGGTGTGCTACCACGCCTGGCTTTGGCCAACTTTTTAAAACCCAAACTCAGGGCTGGTTATACAGCTTAGTAAATAAAGTATTTATCTATCATTTATGAAGCCCTCAGTTCAATTCCCAGCACCACCGAAAAACAAACTGTAAGTCAATGTGTTTAAAAACACTTCTCTAAGGAGAAACTCCATAAGCTTTCTGCTTCTGAGCTACACACCAACCCTATTTAATTTTTTATTTTGAAAGAGGGTCTCACTAAGTTTCAGAAGGCCTCACTAAGTTGTTGAGGCTGGCCTTGAACCCATGATCCTCCTGTTTCATCCTCCCAAGTACCAGGATTATAGGCATGTGCCACCACACCCAGCTCTGAATATCCTTTTATTTTCACTGATTCCGTTTCAGTTCTGGTCTTCAGGGGAATGGCTCAGAGGAGTGTGACAGAAAATACATGGGTTCCATGTCTGAAAAACCTGGCCTGATGTCCTGACTCTGCAATAATGACTCTGCAATAACGTTATGTGGCTTAGGCCAAAGTGTTTGACCTCACTGAATTGCAATTTCTTCACTTGTAACACAGGGAAGATAGCATCTTGTTCATTTGTATAGGTATTAAATAGGAACTAATTAGCCTGGCACCTAGTAAAGTGGCTGGTCAATGGAAGGAACTCAGTAAATGATAGAAATGATGAACGGTGTTAATATTATCAGAATTAGTAAATGGCAGCTCAAAGGCTCACCCCTCTTCAATCTCCTCCAGGAAGTTTATGAAAACAGCTAAAGCCATTCCATTGAGCACTTTGCTTGTGCTTCCTCTTGACACCTACTTTACTCTAACTTAAATGATAATGTTGTCTCATTGGCTTAGTGGACAGAAGGCTATGTTAATAGTTCTTTTGTTGTGATGTTTTTGAGGTTATATTTGAATAACTTGTTTGTCAACAGTTATGTCATTTTAAAATGTCTAAATGAAAAAGTGTTATGCAGTAAGGAGGGTACTTTGGACTTACTGGACAAGTTTAAAAGAAGTATTATCTTAATATTTTTATTATATAGAGCAAATAGAAAATAACTGACACTCTAATAAGACATAGGCATGTTACCAAAGTGCACAGCTGCCCAGAAATTTTCCAGAATAACCAAACTGAGAGGCACAATCCTTCCCTGTGTTTACAGGGCCCTGTGCTTATTGGCGACAGCACCTGTCATACTCTATTTCAATCACCAGTTGACTTGTCTGTCTTCCCCACTCTTATCAATCCATCTTTATACTCCCAGGGCCTGTGAAATAACTGACACATAGAAAGCAATAAATCATGGTTTATGGAATGACTTAATAAAACAAATTATTAATAAATTGGAATACCATTGTTTTCATCCAATTTTCTTTTAATGTGCATAAAAATTACCTGTGGAGCTGGCTGTGGTGGTATATATCTGTACTCCTAGTACCCGGTAGGCTGAAATAGGAGGATTGGAGGTCCTTAGTGAGGCCCTCTATAACTTAATGAGACACTGTTTCAAAATAAAAATAGGGCTGCAGATGTAGCTCAAAGGTAGAATGACCCTGGGTCAATCTCTAGTTCCACCAAAAATAAACAAACAAACAAACAAACAAACAAATAAATAAATAAATAAATAAAACAAAATTACCTACAGGACTTAGTTTTAAGATGCAGATTCCTCATTGGGCATGGTTGGCCCACACCTGTAATCCTAGTACTTGGGAGGCTGCAGATGCAAAGACAGCCTCAGCAACTTAGTAAAGTGTCAGCAATTTAGTAAGATTCTGTTCACAAATAAAAAATTAAAAAATTGGGCTGAATATCCAGTAGGCTATGTGAACTGGGGATGTGCATCTTAACAAGAACACCAATGTTTCTAATTCTGGAGCAAAGATCATTTTTTAAAAACATCAATATAATATTAATAATGAAATAAATAAATCTTGATTCAGAAAAATCATTGGGCAACTTCATTGCTCATTGATTATGAATCAAAAGGGTCACAGTGAATGAGGACTAGAAGTCCTGTGAGGAAGGAGCTGAAGTGACCACAGGGCACAATGACTACTACTTGCCTCTAACATCTCTCATTTGGTGCCTGATACATTTGTAGATAAAGACAGCTTAAGGATACAGACAAAGGCTGATATTCCACCTGGACTGCACTCATGGTCACTATGCAGTGGTTCCAACCAAGAGAAAAGTAGGGCAGATAACAGGAGAACGTAGACCATGCAGGCATACTGGCACTGAGAAGCAGTTCAAGTATGACTTCTGCCCACAGGGTGGACACCTGCATCCCCAGATCTTATTTTAAGTTGGCTTTTGCACATTAGTGGATGGAGCCCAGCAAAGTGTATGCTGTTCCCAAAGCTCTGTGTGCTTTGTAAGGATGGGCTATTGTGGAAGGTCATATCTTCTAAAGCATTTATGCTTCTGACTGACCACTGAATTAAAAAAAATAATTATAGATATTCTTGGACTCTGAGCCATATCTGACAAATCTCCAGAAAACACACAATGGGTAAGGAGTCCGGTAGGCTCAATAGACCAGGTGTGGGAGCTGTGTCTTTGAAAAACCTTCATAAATGTTTTATTAATGCATTTTTATTGTATTTATGAGGACTGACTCTCCTTTTCCCAATGCTCTACTTCTTGCACAGAACTCCTCTCCTTATTTGGTCTCTTCATAGCCTTCTGTCTAAAGTTATTTTGTTGTAGACTTGCTTTCATAAACATTCTAACCCTCTAACTATAGTAGCACTTTCTTCTCTCTTCTATCAATTTTGAGTCTAAAAACTTATTTTTCTCTCCAGTTTGCCACTGCACAATTTACACCTGAAAGCACATTCAAATTACATGTCATCATGTCCTACACACCTCACCCCAACTTTTCAAGCAGGGCCGCATAGGTAGTACATCAACTGGCTTAAATTTCTTACAGCATTAGGGCCCAATGACTCCATGCATCTGAATAAGTGGCTAAGGTCATTATTGATTTAAGGATATAAGGAAAAGGTGACAAAAAGGACAGAGTTGAGGAAAAAATGAAATATGTGTTCAGAATAGAAGCAGGATGCCTAAAACATTTTACATCCTTACTTTTTAAACAAGAGTCTACACCTTTTAATCCATTTATAGAATGGTTATAGCTTCCCATTGGCTCACTGCTCCCATTCATTCAGCTCCTGTAAATAATAGCCATCAGCAAAGCTTTTGAAATTTTCAGATGAAAGGAACTAAATTAAAGGAGCTTCCCAGGTGTATCCGTTTCCCACAAAAAGGATGCAGAGTAGGACTCAGAAAACAAGGAATGGTGAACACAACACAATTATTCTAGTAATGTAATGCAGTCCAGGTTTTGAGAGCCATTGATGTCTACTTTTTAATGTACCAAGAATTTTTTAATAAATATTTTTCTCAGCTGAAGCAAGGATAGTGGATTTTATCTTAAAATGTGAGCGATATTGAAGAAGGCAATATCAATCAGTTACAGTATGTGGATTAATGCCACAAGAGTCTCTTTCTTTGGTTATTGTAAAACTGGTTACTATTTTAAAGCTATTAGTCACATGCAGTTGTACCCAAGAGTGAAATTTTTCATTACCACCCGAAGATTATTCATTTTGTTATTTACAAGAGACACTTTAAGAATAAATCCCTGTGTATTTTTTATGTTCCCAAGGATTTAAGATGTACCTATATTTTTAAATTTTTATACAGATTATCTTTTTTAAATAGTATACTTATGTAATCTACATATTTTGAATAGATTATTATTGAAAAACTAGAAATAGAACTGTCATATGATTCAGCAATCCCACTACTGGGTATATATGCGAAGGAAACTAAATAAGTATGTCAAAGAGAAATCTGCATGCAAATGTTGGTTGCAGTAATGTTCATAGTATCTGAGATAGAGAATCAACCTAGGTGTCTGTGGACAGATGAATGGATAAAGAAAATCTGATGTAAATAGACCAAATAAGCTTGCACTAAAAAATGTTATAATCTTAACAAAGAGCCTTGTAAAACCTCCAAATATTATTTCTGTCAAGTGATGAAACCAGTAATTTCTATTCCAAGGATGTTTAACTGGACCAGTGTTACAAGACAAGTTGGGAAATATAACTTGAAATATAGAGTATAGTTAGCTTAGATAGCAATATTTTTTGAAATTTAAAAACTTGTATTATAGCTCTATGGCATGTAATCATTTTATTATATTTGGTAATGTCAATACTCAGGACTGAAGAATGCAGTAAATAAAAAACAAAGTTGTCTACTAAGATCAAATAACTATTAGGCATTGTGCAGGATATAAGAATATTAATATATTTTCAATATTCTAGGACCTCAAGGTACGTTTGAGCAGACCTGAGATAGATGTTTAAAAGGATTGTAAAGTTACATGGCATTCATTTTCTTTTTTTTTTTTTTTTTTTGGCGGTACTGGGGATTGAACTCAGGGGCATTCTACCTCCGAGCTATACCCCCAGCCCCATTTTTTATTCTTTATTTTGAAACCGAGTCTCACTAAGTTGCGGAGTGCCTCACTAGGTAGCTGAGGCTGACCGTGAACCCGGATCCTCCGGTCTCAGCCTCCCGAATGCTGGGATTACAAG